>JADKXX010005282.1:30000-109653 GCA_017310255.1 Butorides virescens | reverse complement strand
TCCCCTGCGGAGCCACCGCCCGGGCTGCCCGGAGGGGCGGGAGCTGGCGCTGGGATGCCGTTCCCTGTGCTCCTGCGCGTGCAGGGCAGGGCAATCGTGGCCATGGGCACGCAGGGTGTCCCACCCGGGGAGGGGGTGGCGAGGTGGCCCCGCTTTGCCCACCCTGTGGGCAGCCCGGCTCTGTTTTAACATTTAACTTGCCTTGGTCTGTGATCCTGAAAAGCTTAAATTAATGACAGCCTTGCAGTTGCTCATTAATAATTGCTTCATTACTGTATGCAATTGCATTCTCCTGACAATAATGGTGTTTGCTGGCGTATTTCTAATTATCTGGCATTTCAGCTCCCTAATAGAGCCCCAGCGCTCCCCGACGTGAAACCATCCCCACCAGCGGGGAGCGCAGCCCGGCGCGCCCGCAGCCCCGACGCCTCCCCGCACTCCGTGTGCTGCTTCATCGGCGATTCCCGGGAAGGGATCTGAGCGCCGCGGGCCAGGTCCCACGCAGGGCGCGGGGGGCACCGCACGGGCTGAGACCCCCAGCCCTCGGGCCGAGCTCGGCTGCTGCCCCTTCGCACGCTGGGGGGGTGCTCGTGCAAAAGTCGGTCTGAGGGCAGCGACGCAGCGCGAGTCGGCCGGGCGCTGCGGTGAGCAGGGCAGGCGCTGGGGCAGCGGCGGGTGGTGCTCAGCGTGGCCATGCCACGGCAACCCCCCACGGCCATGGCAACGCCCATGGCCACAGCAGCCCCCATGGCCACGGCAACCCCCCATGGCCACGGCAACCCCCCATGGCCATGGCAACCCCCCATGGCCACGGCAGCCCCCATGGCACCGCCTCGCGGGCACACGTCGGCTGGGGAGAGCAGCGCTGAGCAGGAGGTGCCAGGACCCTCGGTGGGTGCCCGCGGTCGGGGCTCTTCACGCGGGGCCGCCTCGGCCAGGGCCATGCTGCTGCTGCTGGCGGTGGTGGCGCTCGCCGCAGGAATGCAAGAGCCGCTCGCCAGCTCCTTGGAGAAATTCATCAGGCAGCGACGGCGGCGGCGGGGGAATGGCGGCACCGTCCCCGCGCTCGCGGTGCGGAAATGACCACTTGTGCCCCAGCTCAGCCCCAGCTGCCGGCTCGGAGCCCATTACGGCGCGGCGCGTGCTGCCCCCGCGCTCCCCACCTGGGGAGGGGGCTCATTTGTAGTTAAAAATCTATTGTGACTTGTCAGAAAAATGAATAAATGAGCACATTATTTTTTCATTTTGGAGCTCAGCATCTGTTTGTCTAATCAAGAAAGAGAACTGGGAAAGTCAACCAGGGCTGACGCACACATTTTATTTAACTTTTCCTCTGTCAAAGGAGTTTAAATGTGTAATGAACAGGCCATGGTGATTTGAAATATAATCCCATTACTCTGATGAGATTACCCAGGCTGTGAGAGTTCACAAATCATGCTTAGGGTTTTTAGAGCGAACAACACCCTGTTGAGAGTTTTTTTTTTTTTCTTTTTTTTTTGCATTTAAGCAGAGGTGTGCGGGGAGAATAAAACATGACAGTGCTTAACCCTTCGCGCAGCGGCAGCGCGGGGCCGTGCACGGTGCCAGCCCTCCCCACGCCTCGGCTGCTCGCGTGGCGCCGGGCCCCCCGCTGTGGGCACTGCGGTGCCGGGGAGCAGCACCCAGCCGGGCCCAGGGCACCCTCCCGCTGGCCCGGCCTCTGTGCCCGTTGTGCCCGTGCATCTCCGTCCTCATCTCCGTCCTCGGCCCAGCGTCGTGCCGGGGAGGCTGCGCTGGGCTGTGATTTCAGGGGCATTCATTTCAGCAGCCCCCAACACCACACGCCGCCGCGCCTTGGCCATGAAATTCATGGGCCCATTACAAACACGGCTCCATAAATAACGCCCCCCCCATTTGGCTCGGGGCTGCCCCCAGGGCCGGGCGATGGGTTTTGCCCGCTTGTCCCGGTGCGGGGCAGGCGCAGCCCACGGTCCCAGCCCTGCCACTGCTGCTGGGGGGGGGGTGGCTGCAGAAGCCCCCGGGACGCACCGGGCTCTGCCAACCTAAACCCAAAGGAGCCTCCGGCTGGAACTGCTCCTCCTGGAGTTCATGGCAAACCCCTGGGAGAGCTCAGGTCAGGCCTTGGGTGCAGCACGTGCCCAGGTGCCCTCTGCTAAAAGTCGGCTCTTGTGTTTCCCAACGCTCCATAAAATGCCGGGGGCGGCGGGGGCTCCTCTCCCCCCGCGGTGCAGCAGCCTCGGGCACCCCCGCCCCAGCACCCGCTCCCCGGCAGGCGAAGCCGCTCGGCAGCTATTTCATTCTTTCACAACTCTCCCAGACAAATGCTCAGCCGCCCAGGAGCCCAACAACGCGGGAGCTCGGGGTCTCACCACAAGGTCACCCATCGCCCCTGGTGGGGTCGGGACCCTCTGAGCAGCGTCTCTTTGTGCAAACAGAGGCACGACGGGCAGGCGGCGGTGAGCTGCACCGGCTGCTGCAGGCGCCTGGGCACGGTGGCACCAGCCCAGGTACGAGTCCCCCGGCTTTTTGCAAGCGTGGGCGCTGCTCCGTGAGGCGCAGACGCCCGTAAAACCTCAGGTGGGCACGCAAGCCAGGGCCCCCTCCAAAGGAGAAGCAAGAGAAAAATTCAGCAAAGCCCCGATGCCCCCGGCAGCGAGCGCGGCACGCCGGCGAGAAGGCGGCCTGGCTCCGCGCGCCCGCAGCCACCCTCTGCTGCCGAAGCCCAGGAACCGGGCAGGGGAGGAACAGCTTGCCTCGCTGACCCAGTTGAATGCCCATCTGAATCAATTACATCTACAACTACCAGGGAAAGACCAGCCCGTGATGGATTTGCGTTCAGCTGCGCACAGATTGCAGCCCTGAGCTCTGGTTTAACTCTTTCCGCAAACCCGAAGTAGTAGAAATGTCGGGGGGGGGAGGGGGGCGGCTCAGCTCTTGAGAAGCTGGGCGCTTCCAGAGTTTAAGGAAGGTCTCCTCCCCACCGCGTATCCAACTGGATCTGATTTCTGAAAGTAAATTCCCTTCCTATGAAGGGCTCTTTCGGAGCGAATGAACTCCCCCTGGGCTCCCCATCGCCCCCCGGGCACAGCCCCAGCCCCCCCGGCCCCGGAGGTGAGTTATGGGATGGGGTAAATGCCCACGGCCCGGGCAAGCGCCTGTGTGTGCCCCCAGACGGTACCACGGCTTAGACAGCAGAGATTTCTTTTTATTATGTCAATCTTTAGGCTCTAGTGAAAGCAAAATACTGCACATATTGAATAATATATATATTATATATATATAAAATATAATAAATAAATATAAGTGGGTGGCAACAGCATTACGGCCATGGAGACATGCGGGTGGCTTCTGTGGTTTCAAATACCAAAGCAGGCAATTTTTTTAGTTCAGTTAAAAAGAATTGAAACTGGGTGGCAAAAGAGCATTCACAGAACAACTTTAATGTTAAATAGTTCACAAAGTTGGTTAAAGGAGTCCTTTACATTGCATTATTGGAAGGGGCTTTCCCCGTTGCATCTGTGCTGCATTTACGCATATAAAATATTAAAAAAGTTAATACCATACTATAAAATATCGTTTCTCTTGTTTTGCAGGTATCGTGGAAGACTGTACAGGGGAGCGTGGCCTCCGCGGTGCGGGCAGGGCTCCCCCCGAGGCAGCACCGACACCGGCTCTGGGAGAGTTAAAACCTTTAAAAACTGAGAACTTAAAGGCAAGAGGTCGGTGGGGAGGGCGCCCCTCCGCCCGAGCGCTCGCTCCGGAGCCGCGGTAAGGCTCGGGAAGTTTGCTCCGGCCCAACAAGGCAAGACCCTGCGAGAGGTCGGGCTGCGGCGGGCGGCACAGGGAGCCCGGGGGACCCCGAAGCCCCTCGGATCCCAGGGCACCCCGAAGCCCCTCGGATCCCAGGGCACCCCGAAGCCCCTCGGATCCCAGGGCACTGTCGCGACACAAACCCCACAGCAGCAGCGCGGAGAGCGCCGGCTCCAGCGGCGTGGGGGGAGCCGTGGAAGGCACCGCTGGGGAAAACCAGAACAGCAGCGCTGGTTCCCAGCGACCCCGTTCACCTGGGCCCTGATGGATAAAGGACGGACAAGGCCAAAATCGTCACAAATCCCCATACAAAGTCGGTCTTAATTTTTATTTTCAAAGAGTAGTATTAAGAAAAGGTGAAGGCATTTCTGAGTCCTCAGGTGCGAGCAGCCTCGGAGGGGATGAGCAGCGCCCAGGGCGGCCGTGGATCCGCGGGCGGCGGGGCAGCTCCCGAGGCAGCGGGATCCTCTCCGCCGCGGAGACGCTGCCTTGGTTTCAAAACACCGCGCTGACTAAAGAAGCAAGGAACTGCCCATAAGAGCTGAAAAGCGCAGTTAAATAAAAATATTTCTGAACCAACCAAACCAGAACAGACCCGCCTGCCTCAGCGTGGCTTCGCGAACCGGCTCCCCGCACGGCCGCGGCTCCCTGGCTCGCGGTTGCCTCCTGCACTTCGGCAACAGAAGTGAAACCATCTGGGACTACAGCCTCCCCCCCCAAAGAACTGTGCATCATATGGACCTTGAAAAAGATTACATCTGTTTATTAATAGTAAAAATGGATACATTTGTCCTACATTTTGTTTTTAGAAATTTGATCATGTCACAAGCAATACCTGTGTGTACGTGGGTGTATTACAGATGTATATAATTTATTTTAACCAGGCTGTGAAATAATATGTAATCACATCTCTTCTTGTGATTGTACATAATACAGTAATTAAATGATGCCAGTCTACGTCATTCTCTTATTTCTAATCAAAGGAACCTGAAGCGTAACAGTCTTCTTTCCGGCTGATATGGCTCTTTATTTTTGTCACAGGGGAGACTTCCCATCGCCAACGAGGGATAATCTTCCAGCCGTGAGACACGGGATAATTCAGATTTCTTCCCCGGCTGCTCCTGCCTGTTGGCAGCAGGAGCCCCGCAGTCCCGGCTCCCCCCTCTCCCGGGCGGTGGGGAGCGCCTCCTCCTCCGAATTCGGCAGACAGGCTCTCCTCCAGGCTGGGCGTTACTGCTGTCCCGATTTCTTCTCCTTCTGGAAGCTAAAGCTTGTTCTCCTGCTCAGTTTTTTTTGCTTCTGAGCAAAATAATCTGCTCGGGCTGTGCTTGCTCGTGACTCTAGAATATAGTTAACCTGCAAGACACGAGACGGTATTTAATTTCGCTGGCGCCCCGGGGTGGGCAGGGACCCTCACACCCCCCAGCTGGACCAGGCTTTAGTGAAGCCGGTCCCAGTGGGCCATCAGGCAGGGACAGCCCCGAGCTCCAGGGCAGCCCCGCGCTGCGCGGGGTCGCTCCCCAGCTCTTGCCCCCCGCCCTCGGCGCGGCGCGGGTGGGACGGGGCGGCCGCGGCGGGCGCAGGCTCTCAGCACCCCTCTCCCCTTGCACCCAAACCTGCGGGCGAACGCAGGCGGTGCTGGAGGCCCAGTCTGGTCTGATACAGTAATGGGCTTCAGTAACGGACTTTATCAGCTTCAATAACAATAATTCTTCCATTACGATGTTTGCATACTCAGCTAATCTCATAGTTTCCCTGTGTTTTGGCACATTTTACTTGATGAAAGCATTTTTAAATGATATTTAACAAGCCTGCTCTTCCCTAAATTTATTATCTCCAGTGCTTTGTGATAATCACATAGATAATTTTAATGGAAGGTTAATGCAAGAATCAAAAAGATAAAAATGCCCTTTGGTCTGCCATTAGCTGGTTAATACGCTGTGGCTTAAAACTTGCACAATTTTATGCACTGCAGAGTGTTTCACTTTCATTGCATATTACAGCTTAAGGCATAAAAATATAGGGAATTTTCATGGTCAATAAAGCCTCAGTCTTTCTCACTTGATCATGTAAAAAGCCTAATTTGAAAAGTCTGATTTCTCTGCCACTCCTAACGCTGACGGAATTGAAAACAAACGGGGAACTTACGCACGAAACCAGAAGATGTTCTGGATAACCAACCTGCAACTTCAGAAGAACCCCACTGCTCACTAATGTTCCTCTCTTGAATGTTCATGTTACTCGTGGCAAATCTTTTTCTTTTTAGCCTTCTTTTATGGCCAGTCTCGGATGCATCAAGTGTTCAGGGTTACAATCGCTTATTTAAGATAAAGCGGGACCAAAAGGATTGGCCTAGGGGTGCATGAAGTAGAAAACCCCCAAAATACATCCGCCTTCAATGTTATCAATAAAAATTATTTTATCATATGTCAGTTATTTAGCAATCCTCTAAACTCCACACACAAAATAAGGGCAAACATAACAGATGGCCGGCCAAAATTACTGCTTTTTAAATTCTGAATTGCTATAAAATATTTGCTTGTGGGAAATTAAGTTCAATCTTCCAAAAGCGTTCAAAACTCTTTTTTCAGACAGCAAGTCCGGGCGTGCACGTACTGAGCCACGAGGAAGCAGCCAGCCCCGTACCGCGGCGGGACAAAGCCCCTGTGCTCTGGGCAAACGCCCGCGTCCGGAAAAGACGAGAGAGGGGCTGGCCCGGCAACGGCCCTGCCTCTGCTGGGAGCCACGAACCCGGAGGTGGGACCTATCTGGACACAATAAAATTTGGTGGGTTTCCATAACATTCCACAGAAAACTGGTATCTCTGTTAACTAGAACCTGGTGTAAAAGGAAATACCACGCACAGACAGGCGGCCTCCCGTACGGCTGTTTGAAAAATGAATGAAGTGGTAGGTACCGAGCAACGAGGCTGGTACATTCAAGGCACCGGCGTGGTCCTCGGGCACAGCACCACTCCTATTTCCAGCGCCTCCTGACAACTTCCATGTCTAACAAGTGGTAAAACACCCAGGATTTTGGGTCACATTAAAATTTAATACTCACCTTCAGTACAATTTCATTGACAGTAGCAGCATCTGATTCAAAGTAAAAGTGTTTGTAGTCATGATTGCTTAGATATGTAAGTTTAAATATTGCATGACCTGTAAAGATAAGAAAAAAAAAAAAAAACCTGTTCAGAATATTCCTGTAAAGTTTCAGCAGCGCTCGTGTGCCTGACAGAAGAAAGCCACAGATGGTGAGCGCAGCGTACCATCCGCCCGCCAGAAGGACGCCACGAATCGCTGACAGGCTTCTCATGTCGTTTCAATTTAAGGCAAGTGGTGGCTCACAGGAGCAGCTGAACTCGGCTCAGCGAGGTTCGTTCCCCCGTCACATCCCCACCGTGGGGAAGGCGAGGCCGGATCGAGCGGCCGGTCAGCTCCCGCGCCGCGCGGGCCGGTGTCGCGGCCAAGCAACCGCGCCGGGATGGAGCCAGGCGCTGGGTGACCGTCACACGCACAAGGTGAGGGGTGCATTTAAAACAAAAGGCCCACTAACCCCAGACTCATCGCCCCAACAACCTCCCCCCAAACCACCACCCGAACCCACCCACTCGCTTACGGCGAAGGAAAGCGTCGCCGCCGCGAAGGACAAAAGGACGCGGCAGCGACGCTACGGAACGGACGCACGAGACCGGGCGTCCCCCTTCCTACGAGCGGGACCATCCCAATCAGAGCCCGATGCCATCGCTGCCGCTCAGCCCCAGAGGGAGGTTTGACGCCGTTCAGCGGGCACCGGGCGCGCGGGGGCACGGGAAGCGCCGCCCCTCACGGGGGCTGCGGGCGGGCGGGACGGGACGGCCCCAGCGCAGCGGGCTGCACGCTGAGGGCGTAGGCGGGCGAAGGGGCCGTCACTCGCACGGTCATGGCCGCAACATTAAAATTAAGCGTATTCTATACATGATACTGTTCCATCATTTTTTCTCAGAATTTATTCAGTTCAAAGGCCACAGTTACTATCCCATAAAAGCAGCACCCACGTTACTGTAAACTCAAAGCTGATTTGAAATCTTGTTTACATTATCTAATTCTCTGGATTTCCAAAAAGTGACTGATGGATGCTCAGATCTGCGGCCGGAAAATTTGAAACGAGCGTATTTTATTGTGGCGTGTTAATTAAACACCATTATGATGCACTAATCTGGAATATAAAGTCTATATTGAAAAATTGGCTAATAATAATAATAATAAAAAAACCCCCTTTAAATCATTTGACAAATGATGCCTCGGTGGTACTAAAGATGCGGGGATTCCTAGCCGCACGCTCATCAGAATGTTAATGCGTGCGCGCCGGGCTCTGCTTGGGGCTGCATTCAGCATCTTTATGATTCCGAAAGTGCCCGTGCACCGTTCCCGGGACATGACACAGCACCGCACCCCCCCGGCCACCACAGCTTTCCTTGGGCATTTAATATTACACACAGCTACAGAAACTGATGAACCCGAAACTTAAACCGGCACAAAAGAGGGTCTGGAGGGTTCCAAGGAGGTTCTTTGGTTTGGGTCTCGGAAGCTGACCGGGTGGTTGGTGCTGTGGATGGGGACGCCCGTCACCCGGGGTAGGCCTTTCGTTCCACGTTTTCTCCCACCCGGGAAGCCCGCTCTCCCGATGTCACCGGCTGCTCCGGCGGCTGCTGCCCCCCCCCCCACCTCAGCCATGGGAACAAACAGGGGGGCTCGGAAAGTGCCAGAAGCCGGGGAAGGGACGGGCACCGCACCCCACCCTGGGCTCCCCCCCAACCAACCTCGACCCGCTCCACAAAGCCAACAGCGCGGGCACAAACCCTCGTACCGTGCCCGTCGCTTACGTGGCGGAGGGCGGGCTGGGCTCGTGTCCCCCTGCTCGGAGCAGCGCAGCCTGCGGGGACGCGGGGAGCGGGCAGACCCAGCGTGCCCCCCACTGTGCATCCCCCCCGGGGCAGGGCACCGAGCCACAGAGTGAAATATCAGTATGAAAATCCAGCGAGATCACAGCCTCCGTCATGCCCGGCGAAGAAACCCTCCCAGTGCCCCCATCTTTCTTTTAAACCGGTGATTTACTCCTCCTTCCCGGCAAAAGTATTTGTGCAGCTGACAGCAGAACAGAACTTTATTTCGAGCACTTATTTTAGGATTGTGAGGAGTCAGCTCTTCCGACGACAATCAGAGCAACAGATGCCATGAACAATCCCGACGTGCCCTGTAGCAGGAGGCAGAGCTCCCCCTGCTCCCCCCGGGGAGCCCAGTGCCACCCTGGCACCCCCCTGGCACCAGGCACCCCTCCGGCACCAGGCACCCCCCCGGCACCAGGCACCCCCCCGGCACCAGGCACCCCCCTGGCACCAGGCACCCCTCCAGCAGCAGGCACCCCCCCGGCACCAGGGACCCCTCTGGCACCAGGGACCCCTCCAGCACCAGGCACCCCCCCGGCACCAGGCACCCCCCCGGCACCGCTCTCCGGGCAGCCCGGCCGAGGGCAGCGCTCGTGCTCCCGGTCCCACTGGTTCGGAGGCTGCTCCGGTCCCTGCCTTTCCGGCGAGGCGCTGGCCGAGCCATGGACCCGTGCCCCTGCGGGGACGCTCGGGAGGCGCAGGGGACGCGGCGCTGCCACCGAATGGGATGCAAAGCCCGAACGCACGGCGCGGGCCGCGGTTGCGCACAACCGGCTGTGCAGGCTGCGTACCCGGTCCCACACCCTGACGGTGATTTACTGGAAAGAAGCAAAGACGACTTTTCCTTAGAAAGCCCCATTACAGCATTATGTTTATGTGCTCCGTGTCCACATTACACTGTTTACAGCATGAAATATTAGTTCATTGAAATCATAACTGGCACTTTGCTCTGCTACTATTCTAGCCAGATGGAATTTATGAATTGTGAGATTGAGTTCCATTTCCAAGAGTGCTTAAATATATGACGTACCTCTTTCCAGCAGCGCACCACCCTTGACAATTCAGAGATCAATAGGAACTTCAGCGGGTTTATATTTCCATATACGAGTATCTGGTAACACACAGCTCAAGTGGCTTCTACCGCACACGACGGCAGAATTAAAACAAACGTGGATATTGCACCAGGGCTTCGCTACCGTGACTCCTACGGGAACGACGCTGGGTGTCCTTCAGCCTGCGGGTCTGAAACACGAGCGTTGCACTCCAGCAAACGCCGGGCTGTCTGTCGGTGCCCTGCACCGGGACCACGCCGGGGCGCGCGCAACGTCAGCCACCGCCGGTGCCGGCAAGGGGGGAAACGTCAACATTTCGCAATCGGAGTTAATTGGCTGTGCATGGAAAGTACCTGTTATCCCCAACTACGTTTATCTGCCAAAACATCGATGGAAGGCAAATGAAATGGCAGAAACTCACCTGCTATCACCGGCTTTCGTCGTGGCGGCGGTACAGCCCGCCAGGTGAGCTCAGCAAACCCGAGCGGGCTTCGTGCGGACGCCCCACGCCAGCCCCGCTCCGGCCGCGCCTGCCCTGCCCGCGCTGGGGCTGACCCCGCTGCGACAGCAGGAACCCAACGTCCTACCGCCGGAGCCCCCCGGCCTCGCCTCCGAGCGCTGATAAACCTTTTCTAGCCCTTGAACAGTGACCGGTTCCTGCGTGGTTACACCCGGAGAAATGCCTGCAGCGGAGTCGGGCGGAGGGGCGAGATGTGAATTCACGGGGACGGAGGGGAGCTCACCTCCTCATCCAGCACGGTGCCTCAAATTCATTTGTTTGGCAAATCCCTTGGGATTTACCACCACTACACCGCCAAGAAGAGTGAGGGGGGAGGCTGGGTAGGGGCTAACCAATGACCCCGCCAAGCCCGGTGGCACAGCCAGACCCAGATCCCCTGCCCGCGTTCCTCCCCTCTCCTTCCCGGGTTCGCTCCGACGCTCCTCGTGCCCACGGCAACCTCTGCCCGGCGCCTCCCCCCGGCATCTCCCTGCTGCTGGGCTTACGTGGGAAACGCTGCCCAGCTACAGCTTCCAGAGCCGCCCGCCCGGCAGGGCTGGCTCAGTCGCTGGCAAATCTTCTGCAAATTCCTGCAAGTTACAGCCTGGGGAAAATCCACAAAACCTCCGCCGGCCACCTCACTTCACTTGAACCAGGGGGAAAAAAAATTCACTTTTTAATCTAAGTAACAAACTCTTTATCAGAGAGTCCAAAACCCCACGCTTTTCACCTGGAAAACGTGGGAAGGATGTGAATTTGCACAGGAACAGACAAATTTTTTTACTGAATCTGCCAAGACTAGAAATAGTTTTTCTTCTTCCTCTGCCATTCAGACTGTACCAAAAGCCTCTCCTTAAAACAGGGCGGCCTGAATTAAATCACTGATTAGACGGAGGGTGAAAAGAATATTCATGAATTGGACAAAACAGAAAACAAACACTGGGAAATGCAAATTTATGCTAATTTTTTCCATATACCTTGATGATTGCTTTGTCATTACAGGGCCATAAGGCAGAAGTCAACAATTAAGAGTTATTAGTGGAATAAATAGCTGGAGAAAGGCCTCTCTGAAGAACAAAACACTTACGGGCATCATTTGACATCATCGCAGGTTGTCACCGTCGCAGCAATTGTGACTGCGACAGGATCGAACGCGAAATCTCTGCTCAGGTTCCGAGGGACTACACAGGGTTAGAAATACACCAGGGATGACGAAAATAAACCGCACGGGCGCGACGTTTCTGCACAACGACAGATTCACTTGAGACACTCAGATGGGGTAACCCCTGCTCTCCAACCGCCGCTATGTTTCATCGACAGGCCTGGGGGGGGGGGACACAAAATCCACATGTGCTACCTCAAAAATGATGCCCTGACCCTGGAGCGGGGCCTGGAGGTCCTGCAGAAACGCAAGGGTTGCATGGCCATCAAAACCCCCATCCTGACAACCTCTAGGAACAAGGAAACGTCGGAGTTTTCTTCCAGGGCCATGTCACGAGTTGCACCGTGGCCAGGGCCGGGTTATCAGGGACATCGCACCGGGCTCGGCGAGGGACACTGAACAGGAATGTCGTCCTGAGTGTGAACGCGGGGTTAAGCCCACTTCATGCAAGTGGTATTTATCGAGAGGTCTGTATTTCAGAGGCGATGCCTCCTCCAGAGGCAGCGACTGCAGTGGAAATGACGGATGAAAACCTGGCCCCACCGATAGCAGCGGAACCAGCGATGAGTTTGGACTGCGCACGGCGTGCCTGATGGGTCGCCTTCCAACCACGGCATTGCTTCCGTGGGAACAAATGATAGGAATGCTAAGAAAAAAAAAATAAATCGTTTTCCCTACAACTCAGGTCTTTATATTCTACTGTAGGCTTCTTACAAAACACTGCTGTTAGGGGTGCCTTGTTTCCAGATGTCCTGAAAGCAGAGCTGCCAACCAAAGTGCCGCATACAACCACTTTTATGTCAAATTGTGGTAACGATTCATACATCTGGACTTCTTTTTCCCCCCAAAGCCTTTTGTTTCTTCTTCAAATGATCATCAAAGGCAGAATACTAATAAAGATTTTTGCAAGAATGGTGAAAATTGAGGTGGAACTGGGGGTTGCCCAAAACCTCTTCACCAGCAACCTTGTTTGGGGAAAAAAGATGATAAATAAATCAAAATGCACTAAGCGGTGTTTCCACATGGCAATCGCCTCCTCCGTTGCGTCTGCACCTCATCAATCACGCCATTGTCTGCTTGAAAGGCGAGCCTTGTAAATGTCATCTCCACTCAAGCCCAAGGAGAGGCGAATCAAAATGCAGCACGGAGTTTTAATTGGATCGTGTAATTAAACTAAAAAACCCCAGCAGAATAGCTTTGACAGGATAGATGAAGACCCCTTTTAATAGGGCTACAAAACATATTTGTTAAAAGGATGAGGCAATGCGCGCTCCTGAGCGTGCTCCAGAGTACTTTTAGGAAGCGGCTGTTCCGCGGGGATGGCTTTAACGAGCGGCGGCCGCCTCGCCGGGGCAGCGGGCGTGCGGCGCGGCGTCGCGGCGGGCTGGGGGGGCTGCCCACGCGGCCGGACCCCTGCTACAGCCGAACCCGCGCAGTGGCTTGCCAAGGTCTCCGGCACCCCTGGCCTTTCGCCAGGGCTCAGGGTGGGCCCCCCCCGGCCCCGGCGCGGGCACGATCCTGAGCCAGCCACAGAAAATGGGAAACGCAGCAAACCCGGGCACCACCTGCGCCTCCGCCGCCGTCCCGCTGCGGCCTCGGGCTGCTCCGCACACGCACCTCCACGCGCGTGGGGACTCGCCGCTACGCACGCCGAGATTCCCTTCACGCCACGCCTGAAGTTTTGGGAACGTTTTCTCCGCTGCGCCTATTTCTCACCTTCTGGTCAGGCTCTGTGATTGGTCTCCTATCGAGCACGGATTTTCTCCGGCCATTCCCCACGCCGCGTTGTCCGCAGCGGGAGCACCAACGCCGCGCGGTGCACCGTCTGCGGAGCGCGCGGGCAGTTGGCGCCTCTCTGCTCCGGCCCCAGCGCAGGGCTCCCAGCAAACGCGCGACATCTCTATTTAAGCTCCTTGAGCAGCAGGAATCCAAGCCTCCGCAACGCTTCCTCTCTGTTTTTAGTCCTTCCGCAACCCAGTAATGAATTCATTAAATTAGTATTACCCAATGTGCATAATCTGGAGGGTCTGGGTACCGAATTAAAACATCAAATACCTTTAGCTTTAAACGAAAAGTACATAAAAGCGTTTCAGGCGTCCCTTTGGCTATCGCTTACAGCCAGCATGAATACTGCTAGAAAAGCTATTTTCGTGCAGATGTGGAATTCAATGGGAAAGACTGACTCGTGTAGCAACATCAATCAAAACGTCGGCTCGGCTGGCAGCTCCCGACAGTAAGGCAGGTTCAAAGGTCACAGGATAAAGAAAAAGCCAAGCTCTGGTTCAGCTCTAATATCTCCTCGCTAGAAGTCTTGCGAAGGTACCTACCCCCCTTCTGTACCAGGCGGCTTTCATTAATCTTCTTGCCATCTTTTTTAACTAGTCATGCAGAACCGCTCGATAGCGAGACATATAATGGGGAGGCCCTGTGCCTATTACCAGGTTAACACTCTGTTAAGCCCCAGTGCAACAATGGAATAAGAATTTAAAGGAAATCTTAAGCTGCAGGGTGCAAAGCAGGCAATTAAATTACAAACCGAAGTTACCGATGTACTCGGTGACCTACAGAACACCTTTGCTTAGACTACCTTAATATTAAGGATATTTTGACCTAGCAACTGAGATGTATCTGCTTTATTAAAGCAAAAAAAAAATAATAATAAAAAAGCAAAGAAAAGGCCACGGAGAACATTTCTTCAGCGTTTCAAGTAAATGATCAAATAAACCCCATTTCTGCAGCTATCATAGAACACAGGTGAGTGGAAGAACCCTGCCCAGCCGATTGCCCTCCGCGCCCCCAGGCCTGCCCTGGGCTCCGCTCGCCCGCCCGCGCCTCGGCGCCCATCAGCACTGCCGCCGCGCCGATGCCAGGCAGCCGGGCAGCCCCGGCCCTCGGAGGGGACGGCCACGACGCAGCCATCGCGGCCGCGCTTCGACCGCGGTGCGCTTCGTAAAAAGGCAGCGGTCAGCGACACTGAAGTTTCTCCCTTGTCCAGGTAATGTAAGAGACATTACCAGAATCAGATTTCCGTTAAATTACACTATTGCAAAGGGATATAATCGCATTAAACATATTATGTTGCTTCCTTAAGACTTTATATTATGTACACTTAATTGAGATACAAAGCTCTTTTCAGCTATAAAAATGACAACTACTTTATTAAGGCTTAAATCTTATTTCTCAGTGATAGGATGCTTCCTCTCAAGACTCAAAACATTCAGAATCTCTCGTGATAATCAGACCGAACCTGATTTAAACACGCCGTTCATACACCATGGTTTCAGGTTCTAATGGCATTTGATCGAGCCAGCAGGGCCATTACCTCTTCCCTCTGTCTAAATCCAGGGAGTCTGATTTAATTTACAAATAAAAATCCAAACGCTGACCCAGGCCTACCGCGAGGGCAAGCAGAAACCATCAGCCATGCCTGCCCACGACCCCCGCCCCAGCGGCAGAGGAGACGCCCCAGCCTTCGCTCTTCAGTCTGTGCTTTCACCGCGGGCGGCTCCGCGCGCCGAGGCCTCGCGGCGCAGGAAGCTCCAGCCCCGGCCGCAGCGGCTCTGCAGCCACCTGCAAACGGCCGCAGCGCGGCACGGCTCGGGCCGCCGGGTCCCTTAACGCCCACAGCAGTGCCGGCCAAGCGTCGCTGCATGAACCCGTCCTTCCAGAGAACACGAGCGGAAAGCAAGCACGAGGCCCCCGCCACGCTGAGACGCAATTCCTGTGCCCACGCTTCTGCGGAAAAGGACCGGCAAAAACTCTGCAACATCTTTGAATCTGCAGAAAGTAAGAGCTGAGTGACTACTAACTGTGCTAAGTGACTACTAGCTGTGCTAAGTGACTACTAGCTGTGCTGAGTGACTACTAACTGTGCTAAGTGACTACTAGCTGTGCTGAGTGACTACTAACTGTGCTGAGTGACTACTAACTGTGCTACGTGACTACTAGCTGTGCTGAGTGACTACTAACTGTGCTAAGTGACTACTAGCTGTGCTAACTGCCGAGTTCGGAGGAGCAGTTGTTGCAGAAGCCTCCAGGTACGCTGCCCGCCGCCACCAAGCCCCCCTCGCCCTTCGGGAGAGGTAAGCTCGCCCTCGGGGGCTTCCGAAATCCCCGCGAGCGGCCCGGCCAGGCCAGCAGCGCCCGGCCTCACCGCAGCCCGGCTCGGCGAGACCTACGGCGGCTGCGCCCCGCGCTTCCAGCCGGCGCAAGCGTACGAGCGCTGCTGCGTGTGCCCAACACTGCTGAAAGACGAGACGGAGCGTGTTTGTGTTACCAGAGATAAAAACATGAAAACAAAATATATTGCAGAACTCAGAGACCTTATCTTTGCTCAGCCTCTCTTTCTTCGCAATAATTCATTCAAGGAAGATCTGGGAATAATTTTTGATGTAAACTCTGCTACAAACATATATCACTATGCTGATAAAAATCACAGACAAAACTTGTGAAATACAGTGAGTTCCATTCCTTTATGCTACTAAAATAACTTTTTCCCATTTAAAATTCAAGAGATACTGATCTGCTGTTCCCCAAAATGTATCATTCTGAGATGTCACACTAAAAGTCTTTTACCCGCCTAAAATAACGACTTCTGGAGCATCTTCAGTGAGTCGGGAAGAGGTCAGCAGATTTCAGGAGGAATTATTTTCCCCTTTTGGAACGATGCTGAACACTTATTTAATAGGAAAAGTTTACGACGGCCACGTGACAATGAGTAAATAAAACCCCTCAGTCTCATAAGGGTTGCCTTTGTTGGAACCCGTCAGCGCCCCCTCCAACGTGACCACGATTCTCCTCTCAGTGACCCCCATGTGAGGGCACTGCCCTTCCATTTGGGGCTTGAAATTCTGTCCCTTATTGCTGCCTGGGCTGGCAGGATTTGGGTACAAGCATCACTTCCTACAGGAGCTGCCCAAGACCCCGTCCCCTGCAGGACACCGCGCTGGAGGCGCCCAGGGACACTCCGAAGGTCTGGGACCAGCGTGCGGATGGAAGCGTGAGCTGGAAACCTCGGCTCTTGGGGCTGGCTTTTCAGATGGGGCCTCGTTTTGTGGGCACAGTTTTACCACTACAAGTGTTTGCATTTGGAATGAAATGTGGCTGCAACCCCAGAGGCGTCAGCGCGGTCACAGGCGCAAACCCGCGCCTCGGACTGTAACGGCACCCGTCACACGCTGGGGACTGCCTGGGCGTTAGGGAATTCTCTCCGTGGGATTGCGCCTTCCCAAGGACCATGAAATCTTGCCGGAGAGACAGAAAAGGAAGACAATGACTGGACTAAGAGCTTGGAAGTAGGAAGGGGTAATGAAGGGGAGAAGGATATAGTTCAATAATTGCTGATAAAATCTGTGGCAGCCATAAATTTACTCTTCCAAGAGAATTCAACAGATCATTACCTCTGTAAATACGTGTCACATAATTCTCCCTCTCTGTCACCTTGCAGATAAGTACTTAATACTTAGCATCCCTACCCTGCAAAAGCACCAGTGTAATAAAACCCATCTGAGCTTTTGAACCGCAGTTACTTTTTGATGGTAGATAGTTACATTTTGGCACCGCCGGGAGACATTGCCCAATTCCCCCAGGGCCTATCTTGGGCTTTTTAAAACAAATTTTACAGACCTAGACTCTCATTACTCCACCGATAAAACAAGCAGGAGCGCTTGGCTTCTGAAGTCACGCTCCGAACGCAGCAAACTCTGACCTCTTGTTGATGACCGGCGGGACCAGGACGGCCAAGCTGTCCTCCGGCTGGCTTAGCTATCGCTGCTGGCCGGGCACGGGGACAGGGCCGGGCACGGGCACGGGCACGGGCACGGGCACGGCTCCCCTCAAACAGAACTCTCGGAGCCGCCCGTCGTAACCCCAGTCACCCTGCAGCCATGGCTGAAGCGAATTTACACCGTGCTGATACTTACTGGGTGTCTGAGATCCCCCAGTGCACCTGAGAAATTGCTTAAAACCGGCCTGGATGTTAAATTGCTAAAAAACCCTGCGAGTATGTTGAAATATATATTTGACTACCGGTGCTGCGGGGCTTTCCCTGGTGTTAGCGGCCACCGGTGTTGGCAAGGAACGCTCCTAACGATGCCGTTAGCTGTAAGCAGCATTAAAAGGACCCTCATAAAACTTGTATCTGTTTGTTGTGTTCTCTGTAACAGAACTGAGTCGGATTAAAAACATCCTATAATGAATAAAATGCACCTATAGAAAGAAAAGGACATGGTAGCAATAATTCTTTGGGCATCGAACACGTACAGGGAGGGAGAGGAGAGAGGACATAAATAAAAAGCACTACTCACTTGGGCTTTTTTCTTCCGCAAGGTCACAGGCACAGAGGAGTTCAGAATCGATTGAAACGGGTTTCTGCTTAATCCAAAACTTAGTGCTGGCCTTCTGATTAGTAACAGGGTCTATCTCTACCTTGTCTCCAGAAATACCTGAGATGAGAAAAGAAGAGAGAGCCACAGCAGTGATCTGTTTAAGTATCGGCTGTTTGACACACTTTATAAATCTGAAAGGGGGTGAAAGCACATTGCCCTTCGGGGGCTTCTGAAACCAAAAGCAAATGGTTACGAAGCTGCACTGATGATCTGCATTTCATCCCCCCGCATAAGCATAGCACCAAAAAGATTCTTCTCAACCCGTACAGCTCTTCTGGAAGCAGCAGCCACATGAGCTGCAAGATGGATAAAAAGATACGGCTGGTTTTTCAGTCACCGCTGTGATAGGTGACAGACACCATCACACACCGGCCCCGGCCCCTCTCCTACACCGCACCCCCTCGACACCCCCTATCCGAGGGGCCAAGCCCCATTTGCAGTGCCACAGAAACGCCCTTTGTGTCGCCCAGGTACTCCTGAACAAAGACATCCGGTCCCACAGACCTTTCCACGCTGCTGGCATTTTAAAGCCAGCTCTAATTAGGCTGCGTTGAAAGCGAGCGGGGGATGTGTGCAGCTCCTGGCACGGGCGCCGGGCCCGGCTTCCCAGCACGGGCTTCCCCAGATGGCGGGCGCCTCGCTACGGCGGCGGGGGGGCTGAGCGGGCCACGGCACGCTGCCACGCGCGCGTCCTGCGGCAGGCCTTCGGTGAGCTGGGCTAGGGAACCCCGCTCCCAGCCTGCCATACTCCCCAAGTTGTCCAAGAAGAGCCCTTCCAGCGGGACCCCCCGGGGCAGGCTGAGGGCTACCGGGGCGCTGGCACCCGCCCGGACGCTCGCTGCACCGCGGTGGCCCCGCCGCGCTGGCGGACGGAAGCTCCTTGTCCGGTGGCTGCGGGCACCACCGAGCGCACTTCCCAGGGCGCTTTTTACATCGGGACGTGTGGAGCCTTAAAAATAATCACATTTCTTCAGCTGTGAGTTATGGGTGAAGCTCGTGGGAAAGCGACAGAAGGAAGCCACGCAGGAGAAAAAAGTATTTAAAGTTCATTTAACTCCTGCGTCTCCGGAGAAGCAGCAGAGGTGACCTCCTCCCTCGGCTGGGGAGCTGCCAAACGCAACCCGCTTGGCTCACCTGAAGCACCAGAAAACCCGAAGGAGCTGATGATAAAACTTCTAAGAGATGTGAGGAAATAGAAGTCAGACGCCACACTCGTAGCGGCTCTCCAAGCCCTCCCGAATTAACTCAGTGTTTACCTTAACGTCTGGCCAAAGCTGCAGAATTTGCAAACCGCCCTCGTTTGGATTTTGTGCAACTCTGAAATGAAAGCACCCGGGCGGCCTCCAGCGGGCTCCTCGCTGCGGCCCTTCCCCAACAGGGGGCGCCCTTCCCTCCAGCCCTGCCCATTGGGGTGGGTCATACAACGCCCCCAGCCCCCCCCTTGACCCAAGAATGCGCTTCGTCATTAAAGATACGTCACATCAGAGATCGCATTTCAATTAAACACCGCATCAAGAGTCCAATCAACAGGAGGACGGCTGGGGCTGGGTAACGGGAGCGGGCTGGCGCTGCGGCTGGAGCCCCTTTTGCTTTGTAATTTAATTTGGGGCAGATTATTTGAAATCGGCGCTGTTATTTCACTGTAATGGTTAATCATTCAAAATGGCATTTTCTGTTTGGTTTAAGGAAAATATGCGACATCGATGGCACAAGTTCTTATTTTCTCAGTGAAAACGCCAGGGCAAGTTCTAAAAATAAAGGTGCAAATTCTTTGTGTGCGAGGGTTGTTCCCCACCCCTTCCTCTAAAAACGTCACCCCTGAAAATATCCTTCAAGAATTTTCCCTGTTTGGTCCTGCAACTTCAGAATTCGCAGTCAGTCAATACTGTTAATGCACCTTGTTAATTTGATAGGATTTGTCAGGTAACTCCACTGGAAAATTATATAAAACTGTTCCAGATGAACAGATGATAGTGACATGAATTAAAGTGATAGAACAATAGTGGAATATAAACCAGAAATGACACCCAAAGTGGCTGTTGATTTATTGCCATCCTGAGTTTGGTTCTGGGCTTCCATGTATATTAGTGCTACAAATCTGGGTCCATTTAGCAGCGAGATGCTCGTACATACATCACGAGCTCCTGCTCCAAGCCAAGGTCACTCCCCATTGCATCAATCTTTTCAGCAGAGGCTACTTCACCACGCATGGATTTTGTAACCAGCTCGGATGTAACAGACTTCCTCCTCTTTCATCTTTTTTTTATCATGTAAAATACACTTTAACTTCTATTATTTTTATCTGCAAATTGTTGCTGTACACTTCATCCATTATTTCTGTATCTCGACATCACTGGCCTAAGCTCGCGCGCCTCCGGAGAGCGCGCTGACAAAGAACGGTGTCTTTTTTGTGTTATTGTGCTCACGATCTGCGCGCCTTGAAACCTAAAATCACAACGGCATTTATGCACGTGGCTTCTGCAGCCTCCGTAGCGCAGCGCAAATTAGGCACACTCCAAAACGAAGCAAAAATGCTTCTGCTGCTACTTTTTTAATTCATTCACTGTATCAAAAGAAACGCCATCGATGTATCAGTCCCGTAACGCTGCTCTGTTCTTGCTTCCTTTGTTGGGGTCTGCAACTGCCCCCCCTTTCCTGAAATACTTGCCAGCAGGAATGTTGCAGGACAATATGCTGCTTTTAGTTTTGCTAATGTGATACACAAGCAAACGCGCCTTACTCCTCGCAACTTGATCGAGGCTTTGTAACAACGCCAGGAGTACCACTGCGTGTGCGTGGCTCCGCACCACGAGCTGAAACGTAAAACCCCAGACCTGGAACCGCCATGGCTAAAGCCTCCTACTGTAATAAACCCATCCGTCAAAAGGTGGTCGTCCTCCCGTGGCCATTTCCATATCGCTTTTTACTAGGGAAGAAGGCTGTACAACGTACAGAAGAGCGAGCTTACGCCAACATTTTTGGTAAACCTCGCCTCAAATTCAGCCATCAGGCCTCAGAACAGCTGAAACGTTCCGAAAAGTGCCAGCACGCAAACAGGAATTCACAAACATGGCTCACACTGTCGTGACCTGATCTATGCGACCCAAATGAAATCCAACACAGAACCGATTCAAGCACAACGACGCCTGCGTGTCCCACCGCGCCGGAGCGAACGGCGGGGCGCGGAGCTGAGCCGCGCTCCTGGGGTCTGTCACACCCAAACACCCTTCCATGGGAAGCCTGGGAAACTGGAACTCGCCCCCAAACCCACCTGGGTATTTTCAGCACAAGCACTGCACGGCGTTTCAGCCAGCCCGACGGCCGACACGCTCCCATGCAGCCACCGCCATCATCGACACCATCGATGAGGAGCAATGGAATTGCTCTGGATTCTTGGCATCTGCTCGAAAAACTGCGCTTTGCTATGGCTGCCAGGTAAAGCTGATGCTACAGAGAAAAGCCTTTGCACCTGGCCACCACCAAGCTGACGCGGAATAGCCCCCGGCCCACGGTTACTGGTCAGTGATGAAAAAAATTCGAGAGCGTTTCTTTACATTTCAGACTGCATGGAGCAGCCCGGCACCCGCGGGAGACGAAGACGTCAGCGCCCGGCAGCCCCAACCCAAAGAGCACCTCAGTGCTTATTTTACCAGCATCGCTCTTCGAATATCTTTAAAAACTGGATGAGAAAGCCCAGCAACATTCACTTATTTTGGCTTTATAGAGAGGTTTGGATGCTGTACATGTGCCCAAAGTTTGAGTATCTCACTGGGGTTTTCTTTGCTATTCAAAAAGTAATTACGTTCGAAGAGTCACGTTGTCAGTGTACGGCCATCAAAAAGGCACGAGTTCACGCGCTGTTATAGAAGGGGAATTTTATGGCCCTTACGCCACCGGACAGGGTCAGCTCCTTCCTGCTACACAAGTTAAGCCATTTGTTCCATTTAACAGCTCTTCTCCCCTAACCATTTATCTTTAGTGATCTGCCATGACCTTTTCAAGCTCTCATTTCTGACACTTCCCAGCTACACTGAGTCAAACTTCACTGGAAGCCAACTATCACAGCCAGACGGGTTGCTCAAAAGCAGAAAACATGCCCAGCGCCGTCCTGCCTCAGCGCCAGCAGATAAATCCTTCCTCAACAAGACAGTTCAAAATAAACTAAAAAAGCCTCTTCTGTAAAAATTGGAGACGTGCTCTTTTATACGTGCTAAAGGACGGAGGAAGGAAGGGGCTGCAGTGACAATAACACAGAGGCTGCTATGGTGCAAATTTACCAATTCTACTGAATTCTACAGAACCAGGGTATTTTGTAAACATTATGGCACTTAATATTTTACTGCTGAATCACTTCTTTACGGAAGGTATTTGCAGGAATGTCACAGGTCACCTACCAATGCATCATTAATCAAATTTTCACAATTTAAACACAAAGATAAAAAGCCATTCAATCATTTTAAAACAGTAATGGGGCTTTTATAATTCAAGATTCTGTCATCCCTTGGCCTTTGGGTTTTCAAAAGCATTCGGAAAGCTAATAAGGACAATATAAAACCTTTAGAGAATGGTAGTGTTATTTCATTCCACCTCACATTCCCACTCGGTTGTTAAAATCTTTCAGTCTCAGAAAAGGAAAAACCTAATCGTTCCCAATTTTGCACAGCCTCATTTAAAAATAACAAAACAGTTGGCAAGAAGCTTTCCATTAGGAAGCCCAGATTAAAAAAAAAAAAAAGAGATGGGGTCACTAAATAATGTCCTCCTTTCAGAAGAAACATGTGCTAGCTGATTGTGGATAATAAAAATAGTGAAGTATTTTCAACTGAAAGCAATTTTTTTTTAACTGCTGAAATGCCAGCAGCACTTCCAAGCGATGCGCTCCACGGCAAAAGAGACCAATATGATAATGACGGCTTTAAACACGTCTGAGATGGACAGGCAGCTGTTACAGATGGCCAAAGGTTTGAACCGCTCCGTTTTCCTAAGCGTTATAGTACGGATTGATTTACCTAACTGAACATCAGTGGTGAATCGAAGCCTATGGATCATGCTGACTTTGAAGGACTTGTAATGGTGGCTACTGAGCATGTCCTGAACCGTAGCTATATCGATCTGGGGGTCCTCCTCCGAGACCTCTTCTCCTCTGGAACCTGCAAAACAAGCCAACAATAATGAACGAGGGGTTTAAAGTCCAGCACGCAATTCAGCTAGCGTGTCAGCACGGCCGCGACGCCTGCGGCCGCCTTTGTAAGAGAGAACAAAATGCTCAAGGCCGTGTCCTTGGGAAGGGGGAAATTCTCACCCTCCACCCAAAGCAAATCACGGATTCGCTAAGGACATTAGGATACGCATCTGCGCCCCACGTGAAGAGCAGCCAACGTCCCGGCGGCCGATTCTGATGCGACCCGAGACAGCCCCGGAGCACAGACATCCCCGGGGGTGACCTGGGGGATCCCCACCGGGCCGGGAGGGAGCCTGGCGAAGGGCTCTGTCCCCCGCCAGGGCAGAATTCCCACCGTGATGCCACGTCCCCCCACCGGGGATGTGACCCTGGCACCCGGCTGCAGCGCCGGCAACGCCCTGGGCGCTCCCACCCCAGCCCCGGGGGACCGAAGTTGCGCTTTATTTACTGATTAGTATTCTCATTACTGCTGCAGGTACTGGCTTTATAAAAGGTAACATCTCATTAAGCCAAAATGCCAATTACTGAAAAAATATAACTCACTTTAAAGATTTTTTTACATTTTATGACATTGGATTAACACCAATTTAAACATTACTATAATGCGATATATAATTTTGCGCAGAGTAATTTCTATGCCAGCTGCTAATAAAGCATCTCAGCTCTAAATGATCATTCAGATGCTGTTAGATAAAGTGGTATAAATACGTTTGAAAACTGATTTAGCTTCTTACGGAAGATGTTGAAGAATGACACGTTTTGTTTAATATCCCAGCTAATGTAGTCCTAAAAGCTGAATCAACTGCCAGTTCGGAGTACTAAATTTGCTGCAGGAGATTAATGAAAACTTTATATTTTGCTGAAATTTTAATAATGGGAAGAGGAGATGATGGAATTTTAGCACAGGTCTTAAAGATCCAACAAAGCAGGCTACGAACTTGTCAGGGGTTTTGGTGATCGTTTTGTCTGAGGCTTGCACCGCTGGAGCAGCCCCAGCGCTAACACTGGGGACCGTTGGGGACGGCTGCTCGCGGGGACGCTATGGAGCCTCCCCACGTCCAGCCCCCGATGACACGGGGACGGTTTGCCAGGGAAGGCCACGGCTCCGGGGGAGGAAAACCCTGGCACGTGTCTCGGACACAGACGGCTGAGGCAGCAGCAGCCTGCCTTTAGCGGGGGAATTCAGAGCTGCAGCAGCAGCGGCCCTTTGCTTGCCGGGTGGTGGCCACAAGCGGGGCAAACGCGGGCGAGGGAAAACCCCACCCGAGCAGGGAGCAGGGAGCATCCTTCCCGCTGGCTGAAACCGCTCCCTTTCCTGTGGTTCCTTCAGTAACAAACGTCACTGCCTGTGGTCACCATCCTTCCCGGCTGTGCCCAGGTAAGGCGAGCATTAATGAGTTTAATGAGTCAGAATACAGGTTGAGAGCGTGAAGTTGGAGATTCGCGTGCACAGACGTCGGCCGCGAGCTTTCTGCCCTGCCCGCAGGGGAGGGGGTGAGGCGATGCCCGCTCCTCGCACGGCCTCCTGGCGCGACACGGGGACCTCGCTTTGGGGGAAGGGGGACAGCGAAGGGTTAAGTGACGAATCGGGCCGTGCCATTCGGCTTGAAAGAATTCCAAAAATCAAATGAAACAGTCTACACGTGAATTTATGCAGAGCCATCTTAACATTGCAACCACTCTAGGCTCCAGAATGACAAGATAAATTGTAATGGCTCCTTCAGAGACATTACAATGCATTTTGTCAAAGACCCCTGTGTTAATGTCTCTATACCATGGATTATCATAATGTATCATGTCAAACCCTCCCGCCGCAGTACTTCAAAGATACACTGAGATATGTCAAACTTTTTGGTGCACTTAAAAGCATCTTGAAAGGCTGTGGCATGGCGGTGCCTGAAAGCAAAGCAGGAGGATGGCGCTGGCGCTGCTGCCCGGCAGTCGAGAGCGGACTGGGACCCTCCGCCACCGATGGAAACGGGGGCGATGCCCACTCAGCCCTGAGAGTGAACCAGGACCCTCCCCCACCGATGGAAATGGGGGTGATGCCCACTCAGCCCCGAGAGCAGCTCCCAGTCATGCAGGCGGCCGGTCCCCACAGCACGCAGTCACGGCGGCACGCGGTGCTGGGACACGAGCCGCGGCACGGCGGGACCACGCGGCGACACCTGGGTAACCCCTGCCCGCACTCAGGGGCTGGGGACAGACGGGGACATGGTGGGTGGGGAAGGACCCCGGGGACAGGACACGGCGTGGGGGTGACTGCTGGTGGGGGGAGAAGAACCCCGAGCCGTCTGAAGGGGGGTCGTTAGCGCTGCCCCTAATGAAGCCCCGCTCTGGGATTCAAAGAGAAGCTGCCTTGCCCAGCCGTTTCCGATGGTGGGGTGCAGGGTGCGGGTGCGGGGTGCAGGATGCGGCTGTGGGTGTGGGATGTGGGTGCAGGGTTCAGGTGCAGGGTGCGGGTGCGGGGTGCGGGGTGCGGTGCCTGCTGCCCCCTCCCAGCACGCGGTAGCGTTTTTGCAGGCGAGGAGGCTCTCGCCCTGTGCAGGGGGCAGCACTGCACCCAGCGGGGTTTCAAGCATTACAGGTAGAGAGGCGCCAGCGCCAACAGACAAACTGGGTCGGTAGCGCTAAGAAATTCAGAAATCACACGGAGAACGGCAACGTCAACCTCGCCCCCGCACCTCCTGCGAAACGCTCCTAACGCGCTTCCCGGGAGCAGGGCGGACGCCCCGCGGGCGCTGCTGCCCCCCTCCCGCCCGGCACCGGGGCCGCCACGCGTTGGCTTCGCGCGGCTATGACGAAGCTGAGCCTTCTCACATTTCACACACCTGAATTAAAAGCATTAAAAAGAAAATGAGCAGCCTGCCAGATCAGATCCGGGGGGGGGAAAAAAAAAGTCACTGCAAGTAAAAACGTGAGCGCCTCGTCAGTGCCGACACCGCGGGAGCACGAAACAGCACAGCCGGCACAGCCCGGCCGTGGGATTTTGCTCTGGAAGCCCTTCAGATCCTCCGCGGATCGGCAACCGCCGCCGACTTTGCTTTATGAAGCTTTGTGAATGGATTCGGGTTTACAGAATTTCTACAGTTGCTGCTCTTGGGAGAGCAGCCAGGAGCTCCGCCATCAAACCAGATCATCTGTCTGAGGATGGCAAGGCACGGGGCCCCGAGGGCGCCCTGGGTAATAGCAGTAATATCAGTAACAACAGAGAGAAATGCCCTGCAGGGAGAAACCTGACTGCAGAGCTTGGCATATTGCTCTCGCCCCGCGGCTCGGCGAGGACGCCTGCGAGCCTGCCGGCGTTCGGCAGCCGAGGGAAGAGCCGGCTCCACCGGCTGATTGGGCGAAAAATCATAAAAATATTTTCCACATGCAAGCAGCTGTGAATAAACCTGTCAAATATTTACAGGCCTGTCAGGGCATTTGTAATGGAGATCACAGTGTGGCTTTTGAATGTAAAAGCTTCTGCTTGGGAAGACAATCAAGTCAAGTGGCTGCTCCAGGTCTGTTATTTAGCCCAAGAGCCGACCCAGCAGCACGGCTCCGCTGGCAGAGACCGCTCCGTCCCGGCAGGACCGGATTCCTACTCCAGAAACAAACTCCCTCGCATAACGACACGGAGACTCAGCTTGCAACGACCTCGATTTTTTTTCTTCTAGGCTACCTGATAAAAGATTTACTTTGTGAAAGAAAAAGTGGAAAAAGCTGAAGTCAGGTGTGGGATGAACAAGGCATGAGATCAGAACCTGCATGAAGTGCAGAGCACAGCTCCGCGGGCGGCGTTTCCCTTAGCCCAGGACAGGGGCTCAAGTATTGGAGAAGTAGGGCAGGAAAATCCATGAATGGAGCAGGAGGAGAACGGCTGGGAGGAAGCCCCTGCTTCTGCCCCGCCATCCCCAGCCAGGGTCGGAGCAACGTCTGGCACAGCTAAACTGGGAGCCTCCAGATTTTCCGGCAGCCTGGCACGGCCACGTCTGGCGCCGATCCTTCGTCCCTTCCTCCGGAGCGGGTGCGTGGGGGCAGAAGGAGGCTGGTGCTCAACCCAGGGCTCAGGGCAGCTGGCCCCCCTGCACCCGCAGCCACCGCTTCGGCGCGGCACCGGGCACTGCCAGGACCCCTTGAGACCAACGTCCCACCGCCGCGCACAGGCTCTGCTGGCCCCGGTGGCGGGTGCTGAGCACGGGCCCCTGGCAGGGCAGCACCCCGGGCGCTGTGCACACACCGCGCAGGTCGCCCCACGCTGCTGGACTTTAAGTGCAGTGGGGGTCGCAGTTCGGTGGGGTGCGGCTCAGCGGAGAGCACCGGCAGCCAGCCCCTGTTTGCGGACTCCATTCCCTGGACAGACCGGCAGACTGAGCATGTTCTCACAGAAATCTCGTTTTTAGGTGCCTCAGCCCAAGGTCACCGTGTGAGAACGCGTGGTGCCGGGCAGAGGGAGGTCCCACGCAGCAGTGTATGCATTCCATGTAGCTACGTGCCTTTTCCCTTTGTCCAGCTGATTCTCATCGGCTCTCGGTCCTCACCAGAGGAGGGACCCCGGCCCCGACAGCCGGCCCGACCGCTCTCCATCTCCTCTCAGATCGCTCGTGCAGTAAAACATACAAACCATTAAACCACAGCCTCCTACTTTAAAAAAAAAAAACCAGAGCGGTGTTTTCTGCCCACAGAAGCTGAATAAAAAGCAAAAATGGTACCAAGGGCCACACCCTTCTACGCTTCCTGACAGCCGCTGGGGTGAAGCACTACGCGGTGCTTCAGGAGGCGCAGTCACGGCACCGGTTTGCAGCCTCTGCATTTCATGGCCATCCAGAAAACCGACGCATTTCCCAGCCTGCGAACAGCAGCTGAAGACCTTTACTCCGTTGTTGGGTGGTTTGGTTAGGGTTGGGTTGGGTTGGGTTGGGTTGGTTCGGTTTGGTTTTTTGAGCCAGGTTCCGTACAGAGGCAGTATTTTCGTTCAACTCCTTGAACGACTGAAATGCGGAGCTACAGCTGTAACTCAGCCCAATCTCCTCAGAGAAAATCCTGATTTTCAGCTGAGACAAACAGTAATGGAACAACAGGCACGGGAAACACGAGCCTGAAATAAGTCAGGAGCAAAACGAAGGAGCCGTACCCAAGAGGGCCTGCTGCGCGGGGGCACAGAAACGACACGTTAGTCACGCCAGGACACCGAACGCCGAGGTAGCCTGTGCAAGAGCAAGGGAACCGTATTTCCTCGATAAAACAACAAAATATAAAGTTAACTGCATTGCAAAAATGTCCCTTATTGCTTTAATGTACTAGTATATTGCTTAATGAAAGTTCTTAATTGTAATACAATTAATTACATACACAGAGTCCCCAATTACATTTTCCAATAAGACATTGGCTTTGGTACAGGTCTAAAGGCACTAAACCAATTTTAATATATTAAGACCAATTTCCCTTGAATACTAATTACGATCTAATGATAAAATGAGAAAGAGGAACTTTCCAGAAGTAAGATGGTCAGAATAAAACTAAATTAGCCATGAATAGTTTGCTACTACGCATAAAAGCATTTCACATTATAAAGTGCAGGCTTTTAGTTTGAAGATAAATCTCAGGGCGAGTTAAAAGTTCCGCATATTGGGAACCGTTTACGAGTTCGAATGCGATCAGTGAGTGTTGGGCAGGTCGGGGGGGTCTCCATACATATTTCTTAATAATGGAAAGTTTTCGGTTTCATTTAATACTCTGAAATGTAAACTTTCTCTTTGCCCAAAGGAAACTGGCAGCTATTTTACTGGCAGAGGTTTGGCATCATAGAGATATATTTATAAATTAATAGGAGGCTATGAAGAGCACGTTTTAAAATAATAGCTGTTACAACTGAGTTTTTCCTGACTGGCATATCTAAGCTAAAAATATTTTAAATAAAAACAGAACGCACAAAATGAGTGCTTCATTTTGATGTTAGGATTTCCAAGCTATTATTTTATGAAGAGCGCAGAACTGTCAATATTTCTATTGCAGCGCCACGCCAAAAGACAGCTCCTTAAGCACTCCCAAATCCAATTTCTGTTGTGTGTTGGGGGAACGGGGCTCTGTAGGCTGCATGAATTATGGCTGATCCTCTGCACCGTAGCGTCCTTGAACAGCTCCGCGCCTCCGGAGGTAACGGCGCGGGCGCGGCACATATATCCCCGAGCGGGGACAAGGGAAGATCGCTTTCAATTCACCCACGTTTTGGGGGAGAAACTATAAGCAGAGGATTTCTCCCACATTGCTTTTTCGAGTTTGGCATCAGTTCAGAAAACGTTCAGCACCTGCACGGCAGGCAAGAGGCAGGATTCATGCACGCGTGCCTTATTTTGCCTAGATCGCTGTCAGCCTTGAACAAACCGAAACAGCGGCTGGCTCGGGAACCCCACCGAGTCTCTGGTTTGCCTTCGCTCTGCCCGGTTCCAGGCGCTGGCCGACCAACAGAAGCCCCGCGAACGGGACAAAAAGCCACCAGCACCTGCAGCCGCGCCGGGAGCACGGGGGGCGCCGGGGGAGCCTCGGGGTCCAGCCCGGGGCGATCCCTGTTACGGGGAAAGCACGTCCTGGCGGGACCACGCTCTTAGAAGGGCACCGTTGATTTGCTTAACGAGGGCCAGGGGAGCTCAGGAGTGAAGAGCACTTCTGGCCTGACAGCCCCAGGGATCTCAGACCCTTCCACCTTCCGTCCTGCGGAGGAGCTCGCTTTGGCGTCCCCTCACCTCGGAGGGAAGGGGGGCAGGCGCTGCACCGGGACTGCAGGGAAGGGGAACAGTGTTCCCTCAGCATGCCGACCGACATTTATTTTGCAACACGGCCTCTGGGGCTCTCCTGCGGCATCGGCTACTGGCGCCGAGCAGACCGAATGCCTCCTGCTAACCCGCTCGCAGACTCAGGGCAGATTTGCTGTTAAAGTAACGGTGCGGCCTGAGCCTGGTCGCTGGTGAGAGCCAAGAGCATCAGTAGGTACGGCCACAAGCTGTAATCCACAGCATGGATTCCTCCACAGATGATGAAAATATGTTAAAAACGCAGCATATACATGATGCTTTTAATTACAGAGCCTGGATTTAGAAAAAAAGTAATCAAAACGTGCAAAACCTATGAAAGTATGACTAGTATGCATCTGCTCATAGATGAAAAATCGATACCAAAATAATATCCGGGATGCAGACATGGGGGAAAATTCTGGCTTGTGGAAGCGTGCAACTTGATTAGCGAGGTTAAAATGGCTCCGTTCCCTCACGCACAGCACCCGCGCTACCTTCTGCCGCAGTCTCTCCTACAGTTTCTTACAACCATTTTATGGAAAAATGAACCAGGAGCATCAAGAATATTTTGGGAGCGAGTCCCACTCCGTGGAGAAGGGCAGGCAGAGCTGTGCGGGCTTCGTCTGGGCGCCAGCACCAGGGACCGGCCGAGCTCGCGGCGGCCGCGTCTCGCCTCTGCTATTCCCCGAGTGGGAGAAGAGACTTCTGCTCGCCGCTGGAATTAGCAGGTACTTTGGGGATGCTCTGCTGTCATTCTAGGATAAAATTTGAAATGCTATAGGCAAAAAGCATAAATGGAAAGGTCTCATCTTTGTAAAGGAGGAAAATAACTCTTCTGCTACGTGAAACAGGCTCTCACTGTGATTGTTTGCAGCAAACGCTCTGAGCACGGTGGTGGCCGAGAGCGTGAATGCTACTGGCTTCCTCAGTAGTACAACCAACATTTTCACAGCCGAATTAAAATGGAATGAAAATGACCCCCAAACTGAGAGCATGGCTCTTGGAAAGGATGAAGGACAGACCAAAATGCTATGGAGGACAAACACAAATCAATGTTAAATGTTAAAAAAGTTTCATATAATTCCTTGTAAAGAAATAAATCAGGAAATAATACCGGGACCATTAAAACAGTAACAGAATAAAAATATTTGGGCATAGCCGGAGAGAAGATAATTTGCCTAGCACTTTAAAAATCATCAGGCTGCTCTAGTTACATCTGCACGGTTAAGGTCTGTAAATTCTATTAGAAAAAAATCAGTGCCTCCAACAGCCAGCTGACACGGCCAACCCCGCTGCAGAGCGATGGCCCCAGTCGCTAAGCAATGCCCGCAACAGAAAAAGTTTCACATTTCCAGCGTTTTTCAGGGTTGGCCATAACTTTACAGAGCAGAGTTTAACAGAAAAAGATTAATCATGAAGTGATAAACAGGATGCAGACTATTTACTAGGAGGTACAAAATCCATCATTTCCCTCTGGAATAGCATTTTGGCACAACCGCCAAGTGCCTCGGGAAAGAGTCTCGTCAAAACGTACTTGCCCAGACAGTGCAGCTTGTATTCCAAAATACAGAACTTAGGTGAGTTTAAGCAATTTACAAGAGCAAAAGTGAAAAGGGGAAACATACTGTTCTCCCGGACAAGGCAGAATTCCAAAGTGCTCTGGCTCTCCAAGGTACAGTCTAAATCTACTGGGACATTAGGTTCACTCTGCTTCTCCAGCCGATACTGAGGACCTGAAACATAAAGTAACTTGTAAAATCATCTGTTCTCTAACAACGTGATGGCTTATCATGCTCAGCTAACATGAGATTCCCCACAGCCTAGGAGGGAGGCAGGTAGAGGTTTAAGCTGCAAAGCTCTTTGCCGAAGGGAAGGGCCCTGCCACCAAGAGGAGGAGGAGGAGGATGGTGTGCAAGGAAACCACAGATCCCAGGCACCTTCACTGCCTGGCAGCGCTGCCCCAGGAACTCCGGCCCAAGGTTCCCGTGCCATCACTAGAGCAGACGAGCCTGGATGAGATACCCTGCCCCCGCGGCGGGAAGGGGCATCGCCCGCCGCCACAGCCACCTCCTCAGGCCCCGCTGCGTACCTACGCCGGGTTATTTGGGCATCTGTCCCAACGTGAGACAGCACAGACAGCGGGTTCGCTCCCCCGTGCTCTGCCCTCTCTGCGGCTCTTTCCAGACCGCAGTTCGGCTGCTGCGGGCGCCACCCTGGCTGCCGTTTGCCCGGGGACGGAGCCCGCTCCCACGCCGCGTGGCGCCGCAGCACGCCGCGGTCCGGCCCCACCAGCCACCGCCGGCCCAGAGAGGAGCTGCCCCGCGCACCCGAACGCACGGCTCTTCCAGCTTGGGGTCAAAGCCGGCTCCTTGGGCCGGGCTCAACCTCATGTGCGCCCGCGCCCTCCGCAGGCGTGGGGAGCCGAGAGGAGCCCGGCTGCCCAGGTACGGCTGCCGCCGCCTCGGGGGCGCCTGCCCGCAGCGCCGAGGAGTAGTGGGGAAGGAAAGCAGCCCTTTTGCGAGTCGCATTTTGTCGTGAAAAGCAGCTCCACGACACCCGGTCCGGCTGCTTCTACCTCTGCCGAGGGCACGGCCGGCAAAAGGCGGCGCTTGGGAAGCGCGGGGCAGGGACCCCCAGGCACCCGCGGCGACCGGCGCTGCTCTCCAGGCCGACTCCAGGCAAGGGGCCGGGGGAGCCTGGCACCACCCAGCCGCTCAAGGGCTGCAGGGAGCAGAGAGGGACACCGAGGGGTGGATTTTATCCTTTTGCAGAGATCTGTGCACTGTTGACACTGAACGGCATCAAACATAAGCACGTTCAGAAGCTGCTGCTTCAAATGAATTCTTTTCGTAGACATTGCATTCAACTGCAGATCTCCAAGGTTCGCGTGCCAACTTCCTTCTTCTCAAACTAAATCACCGAAGGAAAGACAATCCTATTTAACAAACTGTGTTCCAACTACAGAAAATGTATTAAAAATTGTTTTTACAAAAGTGAGGCCACTTTTTTTTAAAGATCTTTTAGTTGAATCGCTCCTTGAGCTACATCCTTTAACTGGAATGGAAAAGAACTCACTGCCCCAGGGCCGGGTGAGAGCCCTGCGAGCCAGCGCCAGGCGGAGGGGACCCGGTGGGGCGAGGCGTGACGGGGGGAGCCAAACCCCCGGAGGGGGTGGAAGAAAAGCCACTTCCAAAGGCGGGAGCCGGGGGAGGCAGATGCGCTCCCGTCCCCGCCGCCCCCCCAGCAGCGCGGGGTGGATCTCCACTCCAAGAGCACACCAAGTTCCCAGCTGTGTAATTTCTGTATAATCCGATAAAGTAACGCTAACAGATACCTGAAAAAATTCCAGTGATGCAAAGCACCTTTAGCCAGGTCCTGACGTAACAAAAGAACCAGAACTGAAACAACGAAATCGATTCCCTCTTTATCTGCACTTAAAATATTTCCGAGTGTTTCCCGACTTTGAATTATGATAGTGTATGATGAAATATTTAAAACATATAAAAAAATTAAGTATTTTAGCCTCCGATGGCATGCCTAAGAAATGGAATTTGTTAGCCAATTAATTTTAAATTTACTCCAGCAGAATTTCAATTAGGGCTTCTCATTTCGTCTCCCCAGAAGCCACGTGAAGCGCTCGCTGCATGGCCCAAACGCGTTCTGCTCCCGAAGTGGAACGTTATTTCTCCGTAAAATGGAGCCCCCGTATTCCCGGCGGCTCCCAGCGCGGAGGCAGAGCCAGGCTGTTTGCAGGCCCCCGGAGAACAGCACAACTGCTCCCTCCGTGCCCGGCGCCAGCAGCAGCCGCACGTGCGCCGGTCGGAGCGTTCACGGAGCAAAGCGCGCTCCAGGAACAGCCGGGACGCCTCGCACCAGCACAGGCAGAAAGGCAAATGTACGCAGCGCCGTCGCTTCTCCTCTCCCAGCTACTGGAAATGTGATGAGAAATTTGAAATTAACCAAATAAACAGAGGCCTGGCTTGCTAGGCAGAAGCAAAATACACTGAATTGAAAGAAACAGCAAAGTGGTAAATCAATTTGTATTTAAAAACTGGCGTGGGTTTAAAAACAGACCCAGCGACAGCAAAACCCGCCTGCTCTGTCCGTTCCTAGGAAGCACCTTCCCGAGGTTCCCGAACTACATCCCAATGCTGAACGATCCCCAGCCGTGACAAACCAGCAGAACTGCAGGTTCCCACCCGAACGTCTGTGTTCTTGGTACCTGGTACCAAATCCCTGCCTCCTGGGGCAGCCGGCACCTCGTGCCTCCACCAGAGCCGCAGCCCACGGTCACCGGGACCGGCATCTGCCGACGCCAGTGCCCATCGCCACGCCCCAGCTCCCTGGTTCTTCATTCCAGCCTCTCTCCCACTCCCACCCCAAAACCATCGAAAATCAGAGCAGAGGAAGAAGTGGAATTGTCCCCCCTTGGAACCACAAGGGGTTGGGCAGCCCCCGCTCCGCGCCCCAGCCTCGCCTGGCACCGCCACGGCTGCCGCTGGGCTGGACGCACCCGAGGACGTGTGATGAGCCAAGCAGAGCCATCCCATAAACCACCTCCACCTAGCCCACTGAATCACTTCTGTTATACGGTTTATGGTTGGACTCGATGATCTTGAAGGTCTTTTCCAACCTAAACCATTCTACAATTCCTTGATTTCCTCCCGTAGCTCAGTGCTGCACGAGAGCTGCTGCCGGGGACCGGCACTGAGCCCCACGACGGGGGGGCTTGCCCCCGCGCTTCTGAGGCAGTGGGATGAGGCAGAAGGACAGACAGCAACGTACCCAAGCCTTAAAATGATCAGGGGCTCACATGCACACGACGACGAGGGGACAAGGTTAAAAGCAGGAGCTTGGCAGCGGTTTACTCTGCGTGGCTCTGATTCCACCCAAAAGAGCCGAACGTCATCATCACCCATCTCAGGAGCAGCCCGCGCGCCGCGGAGCAAGCGCCGGTGACCATAACCTTCAGCGCCGCCACGCCAAGGTCAAAAGAGGATTTCTATCTGGAGCAACTTGAGAATTCTGCGATCAGGTAAATTGTTTTATCCAGTTTGTGTCAAGACTGTATTAATTGTCTGCTAATAAAGCAATGAAACAGAGCGACAGATCAGGAGGCAAGGCGACCTTCCATCTGCGCAACTCCTTCACAACGGAAAATGCGAAGAAATTCACAGAAGTGTAAATGAATTTTTAGAGAATATCTGCTCCTAAATAATATATTTTAAGTGTCTGTACACATTTACATGACCTCTGCTTCACAACAGATGAAAAATGTTAGGCTGATTCTGAGGAGGAGCTTTGCTGCGAGGCTTCTCTCCCAAGTTCAGACGACGTCACTGCAGGAGCAATACCGGGTCACCTAACGCTCTCCTAACACAACACCGCGCCGGCAGCTTCAACAAAATTTCAAGTGGTAATACCAAAGCTGGATTTTATGGATTCCTGTAATCTGATGCAAATGCCTGGCGCCGTTGTAAAATAAACCTTTAAAATCCTGGCACGAAGGGGTCCTGGCCCATGACCCAAGCAGAGCTCCCCCGCTGACAGCAGGGACCACTGCTCCTGCATATCCCGCATCCATCCCCTCATCCGTCCCCGCATCCAGCCCTGCATCCAACCCCGCATCCATCCCCACATCCAACCCCGCATCCAGCCCTGCATCCCTGCATCCGACTCCGCATCAGGCCGGGGCTGCGGCTGCTGGAGCGCTGCTCCCTGGAGCAAGGTGAGGAGAGTAAATCCCGTGCATTCTGTCCCACCACCAAGCTGGGAGCAAGCACGTTAAAATGGAATCTACCAGGGCAAAACACCCAGCAGACGAAGCTAATGAAGACGAACCCCTCTTCTAGTTCTGTGACTTTGTCACAAATACTTGGGGAGAGGGAAACTGTTGCTGGGCTAAAGCAAGCAGGGCTGGGGAGAGAAGTGTTCACGTGGCTGGGGAGGAAGGTGGGAACCCAGGCAGCAGCCTGAGACGAGCCGCAGAGCGGTGAGAGGGAAGAGGCTAAACCTGCAAGCAAACTCTTTTTGTTCAAAAACTGGCATGGATTTGTTCAGGGCCCCAGAGGCCCCCCAGGGAGGGCAGGAGAGCCGGGACCCTTCTCCACCAGATCTGGTGGCCCGAGGCACTGGGTCTTCTCCATCGTTGGGCCAGGCTACTGGTACTGCGTCCCGCATGCCGGAGCGAGTGCCTAACCGCGCACCGCACCGACTACCAGCAGCAGCCGTTTTTCTCTTCTAGGCTCGCTCCGGCGCAGCGACAGGCCGGCGGCTGTGGAGGACTGGGGCTAACCTGGACGGACAGACGGAGCTGCTGGCTCCCAGGGCCCCGCTCTGCATCCCCGCAGCCGGGCGCACCTCACCTGCAGAGCTGACCCTCCATAGCAGACATCCCCTCCCCTAAACCCCCCCCCCACACCCACGCCGTGCTCTCTGCCCACAGACACCTACCTCGTCATTTCAGGGCCCCCCTTTGGACAGAGGAAGGCTTCTCAGGGCTGAAGCCCAAGCAAGGAGACCGCCCCGCACCACATCGGCCGCTCCCCTGGGGCACCATACCCAGGTCCCCAGGAAGAATCCCACCCCACCGCATAATCAAATTAAGCAGCTCTCTTGCAAAAGGCGATGGCCACCCGCGTAACAACAAACCAATTCTGCTGCCATTTAAGCTGCGAAGCCTTCAGAATGGGGTTTTGAAAGCATGACCCATCAGTTCTAATTTTTAAAACTTATCCTTTCAGTCAAGACTAGAAAAAGGCCCATTCCAACTTTTATCTTCACTACAAAGTGCTGTTATCTTGGGCTGATGTCAGGAGCTCTATCTCTCTTTCTGCTGACAAGCAGAGACGAGAGAGATAAGATTGGGAACGAATCTCACTTCTCTGAGTAAATAAATAATCAATACTCATCTAAATGTAAATGAGAAAGTATCCCCCTCTGATAACAGGGCTCTTATCAAACAGCCAATTTTCTACAGACATTTGGCCTCAACCAAATCACCATCATTCAGCCCCAGCCTAATGGCTAAAAATCGTAACTAAATTGAACCGATCACCAGAGATCAACCAAGTTCAGCCATGACTACTACAGGTTCAAATGTTTGGAATGCAATTTTTCCCCCATTAACTTTCAATAGCAAGGAAGAACACCTCGGTCAGGGGTTGAATCTGCACAATAAACAAACACTAACACTTAAAAGGAGAATGAGGCTTCACACAAAGCCCCGAACAAAACCTCTCGCCATCCTCGCACCAGCTAATGGGGTAAACCGAGGATTACAGGAAGACCTACCTCAATATTTAATGTTTGTGGAGCTGTCAAACCTAAACTAAAAAGACCAGTACAAACAAAAAACCCCAAATGGTTTCAAACTGAACCTGTGCTTTAGTGTTAGTCTGCAACAAAGCGCCTGGCCCCGTCCCATTCATCCCTTATCTTTGGCTCCCTCTCTCCAGAGCCCCCCTAATCCTCACAAAAGCCCCGGTTCCAGCCACACTCTTTGTCAGCTCTTTCTGCTCCCTTTATGGTCCATGCATTTGTTCAAAACACTTTTGAATTTCTGATTTCCATAACATTGACTCCCAGAATTTACTGCACTGTGTGAGAAAAAGAATTCCCTTTTGTTTCAAAAAGCCCTTGCCAACCCACCGCTCTCCGGGCGTGCAGTTCTTGCCTGGTGTGATAAAACCCTCCCAATTTGCCGTCTCCAGCACACGCACTTCAGAGACTGCTCTTGCAGCCAGTCGTGTCCTTTCCAAACTAGAAAAGATCTTCCCCACGTCGCATCTACTCCTCACTTCACGTCTGATCCATTTTTGCGCTCATCCGGTTCTGTATCTTTTTACTTCTATATTATCCTTTTTGAGATAAAACACAACTACTAAGACATGGGCACGTGGTGATTTATGGACGGGCATAGTAATGCTGTCTGTGTTGTTCCCTTCTCCTTTCCTAATTTCTGATGTTCAATTTGTCTTTCTGACTGCTCCTAAGTACCGAGCTGAAATGTTCAGAGAACCACCCGTGACGACTCCGGGATACTTTCCTTGACTGATGGAAGGTAATTAGAGCCCATCATTGTATACACATAGTTAGGGTTGCTTTTCACCATGTATATTATTTTGCACTCATTGACACTGAATTCCCTCTCCCGTTTTATTGTCCTGTCACTCCGCATTGTGCGATACCGCTGCAGCGCTTCACAGACAGCTTTTATTTGCACTATTCTCCTTCTTTTGTATCAACAGCACATTTTGTCACATCAGCATTCACATCCTCTTCCATGCCCCACATTAAGGGAACAATGCAGGTTCCACCAGTTCCACTGGAACTGCACCAGTAACCTAGTTACTAATAACGGAGGGCCATTATTCCTATTCTTTGTTTCCTGTCTTTTAATCAATTATTAATCCATGTGAGGATCCTCCTTCTCATCCTGTGACAGCTTAATTGCTTTATGAGCCTTTGTCAAATCTTTTTTGGGAATCTAAGCATGCTATACAGAACACACCATCCTTATTCAGATGGTCTCCTGCTTCCTCAAGGCCTGCTCGGGGGTTTCGGGGGCACAACCTGCTCTGCAAACGCCGTGCCCATCTCCTTCCTCGGAACACGGCATTTGTCCGCGTGTCATCCATTAATTCTGCTCATTGCTACAATTCCATTCTACAGGTTGCCCAGTAAGGAAGCCAAGGCATACTGGTCTCTCCTTGAGCTCCTCCAGCAAACCCTTGCCACCCCCCACACCCAGAGAGCCACAGAGTATGTATTCTGCATCGTATTTAACAGCCCAGCGCCACCCTGCCTGACCTCCACCCAGTCTCCAGTGACCACTCTCTGCTCGGGCTGGCTCGTTACCGTCCCTGGATTAGTTTTAAAACCTGCTCTCCTGGCACGGCCCCTCCAGAAACGCCCTGGCCCAAGCATGCCCCCAGCCTCCCAGGGCAGGACCTGCTGCGCTCTGCAGCGGGAAGGGGCTCGCGCCCCGCCGGGTTTCAGCACCACAGCCCAACTCGTCCGGTTTTACAGCAGATGAAGACCCGTCCCTGGCGAGCCCCCAAATGCTGTGCCGGGAGCTATGAGACCGCCTGAACGTCCGCGGTGGTGAAGGACGGGGTATTTTGGTCATCCAAGAAAACCGCAGAAGTTTATAGGGTGCTGTGGGAGGATTTCCAAGTCACGCTAACCGGGAGGAAAGCGCGGGAGCACGCTGCCACCGCAGCACCACCGGGCACACGGGACCTCAAGTGCTCCTGCGTGTACGGCTGTAATTCCAAAATAACACACGAGAAATCAGAAATTGAAAGAGGGGCAGTCATCGCCTAACAGCCGAGGCGGTAGATGCCGGGCAGAGAGCAAATAAGCAAAAGTGAACGTGAGCTACGTTTCAGGTTCTGTCCCCACGCAGAAGTCAGGCAGGGAAGCAGTCAAAAGAAAACAGTTGATAAACATTTAATGCTGATGTCTGTGGTACTTTCCTATTTCAAGTTTCTCCCTTCACAAGGATACATTATTTATTGCTCCGCTGCTCCAACCCTAGGTTTTGAAAGTGTGATATCTTTTGAGTCTAAACTATATTTATTTATATTTTTTTGTTATCACTTTTTTATTATTGCTATAGAAAATATTTGCTGGAAATATGTTGCAGCTATTACAAGGTCATAAAGAAGAGGAGGTTTATGTATTTCTATCATTTCAAATAGTCTGTCAGAAAGCATCAGTCGCGCTAAGTGTAAGACTCCTGGATTCCAGCTTTCCCTCCGCCAGCACATGGCAGCATATGGAAGAATTAAAATAGCTCAGCGTGGAGGCTCCTTGGGTGCTGGCTGGGAGCAGGGGAACGCGGGCGCCGCATCGCCCTCGGGAGGTGCCCGGGTGGGTGAGGACCAGCTCCCCCCCCCCCAGCCCCTGGGGGACCCCAGCACTGGGCGAGGAGCGGGCACGCGAGGGGGCTGCGGGGGGCGAGGGACGGACACGCTGCGGCCAGCACGGCCAGCGGGAGCAGAGAGGGGTCGCCGGCCTCCCACGGGAGGATTTTTCGTAGAAGGCGACAGGAGGGGCAAGGATTCCATTGTGTGCTTGGCAATGACAATAAAGCAACAGAAAAGATGTAAACACTTTGGGAGGAGAGCGCTGTAAAGCCAGAATGTTTACATCTCAAATCCTGCTGCTATGAGGACGTCTTAAATCTGTTTATCTGTTAAAAATCCCCAAAGCCCCTCAACACCTCTGAAGTGGAATAAAGATTTTATCCATTACACATGCAAATACTGGCTAATAAATAAAGATATTCAAATAGTGAAAACAAACTTTTAACATTACACACAAGCATGACTTTTTTTTTTTTTTTTTTTTTTTAGTCCAATCTGGTTTTTCTTAACTCGCGCTGTTGTGACATTACTGGATTTTACAGGCAGTTATCTGCTGCTCTCCGCAGAAATACAGATGGGCTTTGTAGAAATAAACAGTCATTTCTATGAAACAATTGTAAAATAGTTTATGGAAACCGGTGGTGTAATGCATTCAAATAAATGCCAGGCCCGGCTGATGGAGAGCCAAGGTGTTAAATCACGCTGCTTAAGAATTCAGCTGTGGGAAACAGATAGTAAATCCAGAGTGACAGAATTTCCAGTGATGGCAAAGGTTTCTGACACCGAGTCCAATACACAAAAACTACAGCAGTTCAAACCCATTTTACTTAACACTACCTTGACAGCCAGTGAAATTAAAGAATTTAGTCAAAAGCCCCTTAAAAAGAAACAAACACTTCATTTATGTATAGCTTTTCTGTAGAACAGAAAAGACGCGGCGTAAGCAGCGGCGCCCGGCCTGCGGCGCGCGAGCGGAAGCGCTTTATTTAACTGCTGCCACGGACTTTTGTCCTTTCCGTATTAGCGCTGCGTAGCTCTAAATAAAGCTGAAAGGAGAAGGAAATCATGTTTGATCTATAACGTAATGTACCTGCAGCAGAAATACAATATACAGATTTTTTTTTTTAATCACCAATGTAAGAGACACCATCGGGGCAAGCGCCATGCGCACCCCGAGCCGCTCCCTAAAGGACACCCCCGACGCCGGCCGAGGGGTCTGCGGGGCCGGTGGGGACCAGGTCTCTGCCTTTCGGACGGGGTTACGCTGCAGCGAGGGGCGACGCAGCCACCCGGGGGGCGGATTCGGGCTTCACAAGGACCAGCAGAAGGAGCCGGTCCCGTCAGCGCACCCAGCACGTCGGGGGCACCTTCTCCATCAGAGCGGATGGAATAAACAAAAAAGTCTCCGTCATCCAAATACTGAACTGCAGAATTTAAAATGTCACATAAATTACAGCTTTATTACTGATCCAGAAGAACCACTAACTGCGTGATTTCAATACCACAGCTCTGAAGTAGACTTGGTTCAATATTTCACTTTCATTTCAGAATTTTCATTTCAGATTTTCCTCAACGGTTCAGGCCGATGTCCAGAATCCCACCAGCCCAAAGGCGCAGGACTAAGGAGCCGTTTCTGCTCCGACAAGCTACCCACAAACTTTAGTCCCAACGAGGCGCCCCACAGACCACCCCCCCGTCCCCCCATCCCACCAGCGCCTGCTCCGCACCGGCAGCCTGGTGCGACAGGGCTCGCCGAAATAAATGAGCACCGCTGCACAGCAGAGATGGAGTCTGTAGGCAGAAGGAAATCATTTCAAGCAGCCTCTACCGCACCCCCTGCAGCCCGGGGGGGCTCACCCCGCACAACACCAGCCCTGCCGAGGCAAACCTACGCCAGGGAGCCACCGCGCCCCCCTCCCGCGCCTGGCGGCAGAGGGCAAGCACGCGCGGGACCCAAAGGCAGCTCCGGGAGCGTGGGGCGGAGGGTGCTGAGCAGGGGGGGTAAGGAACGCCGCGGCCCGGCAGAAGCGAGCCCCCCCAGGAGTGGCCGCAGGGCCGGACGGCTCCCGCACCGGCACAACCGGGAGGAAGCTGGGGCAAGGGGGGGCTGCACGCTGCGCTTAGGGCTCCGTACCTCATTGCCTCTTTGGTGAGAGGGGGGCAGCAGGGAGGGTCTGGACCAAGGATCTACAAATCTTGATGTTCTTTTGAATTTAAATTCTGCTACCATAAACAGCTTAATGCAAGGAGAACCAGGAATTCTCAAGTATTTCCAGGTAAAGCCATTCCTAACAGGGGGCACGAGGCTCTGCCGGGAGGCTATAACCATCCAAACCAAAGCACCCCAAAGCCAGAGAAACTCAAAACTACCATTAAGCAGAAAAGCACGCACGTAAACACAAGGAAATACAAATTAATTGGCTTTTCACTGTCACAGATGCTGGGGCTTCCGTCTCTTTAAAAGAGTCAGAGGAAACATATGCATCGCCTACTCTAACATATTTACTTTTAAATTTAAACTCCTCAGTTGCCATCGTTCAACGACAGCATCAAACTTTAATGACAGTTTAATTGTGGTTCATCTCTTAAAAACGCTTTAACCACAGGGCTGTGGTTTTAGAGTTCACCTTCCTAATCCTCCTTTTTTAGACCTATAAATACAGATGTATATGCAATAAAAATACACCACACACCCCCCCCCCCCCTTTCCCGCCCTTTCTTTTTGTCCCATTCCCCCACCTACAAGGTGGGGACGAGGAAGCAAAACTCCCAGCCACGAGAGCAGCCGCGGAGCGGGATTCCCTCCAACGCCGCCACCGCGGGGCAGCCAGGAGGGGCTTTAAGGGTTTCATGGCCCTTCCCTGGCCTCAGCACCTCCAGCCCCTCAGCTCCTCCTCTCCTGCGCCTTCCAGCGCCCCAGAACCCCCGCCGTGAGCTGGGAGAGCAGGGACCATCCGCAAGATGCTCGGAGGCCCCTTAGGAACTCCCTGCAGCTGGGCACCCGAGCCTTAATCCTCTGACGAAAGAAAAACATTTAGGGATGGGGAATAACAAGAAAATGTTTCATTAATGCCAACGGCAATCGCAAGGCAACCAACACATCAGAGCCCAGGGAGTTCAGCCTATTCAGGCACTTAGAGGAGTCACATTCTGAGGATTGTTGGGGATATTTTTAGAGGTCACCGTGTTACGCTTCCTTAAAGACAGCCCTGATTTCCAGTAATTTAGCAGCTAGAGTGGGGATGTGCACGTGATGGGAAGCAGAGCCTGGGTTCGACATCTCGGGCGCGGTTTTGGGGGAGCCGCTCTGCTCGCGCCGCGGAGCCGCCAGGCCCTGGCCCCAGGTGCCGGCCTCGCCCAGCACCCCACGGAAACGCGTTGGCCTCCGCACCGAGGAGGACCAGGGAGCAAACCTGCCTGCTATAAACAGCTCCCGTCCTGCCTCTCCCTGCCAGCCCCCCCGGCCCCCTCGCCTCCCTCTCTCCGGCCACGGGGACGCGGAGCCCTCGTGCCCCTTCCCGGCGCTCCGGGAACGCCAGCTCCCCCGAGCATCCGCGGGAGGCAGGAGCAAGAGGAATGGAACACGGCAGCACAGCATCGAGCCCGAGTATTTACAAACACAACTGCTGAGATACCGCAGGAACAGGGAACCGTGGGATGGGCTCAAACGAAACCCTGCGGCGCTAACGGCGCCCGCGCGATTCCCCCCGGGCCTGGCGGGGCGCTGGGCGGTGAGTGGTTTTTCACACAAGCAGTACCTCTGCATGGCTGGTTTTGCTTACGTCCTCCCCAAGTTCTGAACGAAACGCCTTTATAAGCAGTGTCAGAAGCATGCTTTAGACGAGGGATCTGATATTAAAAGTGGTGCTGAGCCCGACACGTTCGAGCGTGAGTTTTCAAACGGAACTCAGAGCTCTTCTCCCTGGCAGCACCTCTATCTCCAGCTTCTCTCCTCCAGGTTCCGAGGGATAACTTACCAGCTCTGAGCCACCAAATCTGAAACCCAGGAATAATAACACACGGTTCTGTAACAGATTGCGCTCGGAGTCACCTGGTGATGGAACAGATTCTTTTAAGTGGCCTTTGCAGCCACAGTTCCTTTGATTCTGCTGTAAAGACCTAAAGACGATATGGAGACTTCTATTTTTATATCCTATCCCTGCGTCTTGAATTCTTCTCTTTCCTTCTTATTCAGCTTCCCTGGCAGTGAGATAATCCACTTACCCAGACTAGTAAGGTTACTTTAGACTATTTTCGGTCACTTTACACATTTTAAAGAATGCAAAAAGCACCAGTTGACAGCTGTGAGGGACTCGAATGTTATTGTAAAGCAGCTGTTTTCATTTATAGGAAAAGTATTCGGTCTTTCTCCAAACCGAACAGAATACGGAGTTAATAACCCTCGCTCTAACCTACGGAAAATACAGGTCATGCCTGTGAAATGTTGGCAGAAGGTGTTGTTTATAACAATTAAACTTGTGCAGCATTTTGTTCTTAAAAGGATTGAGCAGTTCTGGCCCAGGGACGTTTGAAGCAGCTATTAAATAATCGTCAGTAGCATGTTCACCCCACAAAGAATTTCTGCTTAAAATCAGACAAGATTCATCAGACGAGGCTTCCCGAGACATTCCAAATGAAGAGCGGCTGACACGGACCAGAAGCAGGGGGGATCGCTCGAACGTTTCACCATTTGTCTCTCATTTCCTTCTAAGAACATTCGGGTTTTATATACTGACATCAATGCTTAATTTGTTTGAAAACAAGGCCTCTGCACACATTCCCTCTGCATTCTTATTTACTTTACATTAGTATTTATAGTCCATTCAGTCCAGCTCGGGAGGAGAAGGCGACCGGCATCCCAGAGAATGTATTTGTTGAAGAGCCAAGGGAATGAGAGCGCTCGGCGGCGAGGGATAACTTCCAAGTGTACATACAGTTCCTGCACAGATTTAATTTGAGAATCACCATGGCACCAAGCTACACGAAGTATCAGGAATGAAGTAATCATCTTCCTTATGTTCTTAACGTTGTAAGCCATGCAAACATATTTTATAGAAAATCCTGAACGCGGGCTTTAGCGCAGATCCCCAAAGCCCGATCAGCTCTACGTGCCCGCTGCGCGCCGCGGACGCTGCCAGGCCCGGCCTTGCGCCCCGGAGGAACTGTGCTCGCCGGGGTCCAGCCGAGGGCCTTCCTAAGAAGCAGGATTTAAAACGTACATCCACCAGAATCTAAATTGCTAGGCTGACCGGGGAACGCGCACGTATTGGTAAAAGTAAGACCGGCAGAAATACACACCGGATTGATTGTGTAGGGAAATCATTAGGCGGTAAAGCAAATCAATATTGATAATGGTATTTTATAGTTACACGACATGATCTGCACAACCTGCAAAGCTTTCTCCGCAAAACAGGAGGGCGGGAGGTTAAAAGCATGCCTAATACCGACCCTTCTTAGAAGTTAATATTGAGACTTTTACTGGTTTCTAGGGAGCAGAATTATACCAAGTACTAAACCACCCAAACCTCACCTTCTGCAAAGCCTTTTCCATTCATTATTATATCGGCCTCAAATCCAGACAGCGCCACGTCTGACATTTTCACTGATGAATTCAGGAAGAACGAGGCGTTCTTACGCTCGCGATTTCAAGCACGTGATTCCCTTTCTGTAGATCTGCCACAGTCAGACCAATTTCATGTTTCAATCATCAGCTGCTGGAGCGCTCACAATGTCCAAAAGCATTCTCAAAGAGATCTAGACGTGTGGCAAGTTCATGCAAAGCAATCCTTAAACTGCCCGTGGACATTGGGGTTCTCTACGGGGCCGTTAGCCCCGCGCCAGGCCCAGCAAGGTCCCTGCAGCACTGAAGGGCGCTCCCAGCTTTTCCCTCGGGGCCGCCGTGGCCAGGGCATCGCCCCTTCCTTGGCCTCTTCTCTCCCATTCCGGCTATTTGGAGAAACCTCCCTTGCCCGAGAGATGCCTGCCAGCCTCCCCCAAGGTGGTCCCTCGCGGGATTAGACCAGTCTCCTCCGGGAGCTCATTCCACAACCAGGAGTGTTTTATTCCCAGCTCTCAAGTAAAATATGCATGTGCGATACATGCTGCTGAGCACGCAATAGGTTAAACAAATTGATGATGAAGTATTCTACGTAGTTATTTTTCATTACCATAAGAAAACATCAATTACATTTTCTATTTTATGAGTGTACACAGGGGAACCCATTACAATAACGGAGAGGTTCTATGACTGGTTCTGCTGCTTCCTTCCTAAGCAAAAAGCACAGCTAGCTCTTCAAGACAATGAAACAAGCCCAGAGAAAAGGAACGCACACCAGCGTATCTGCATAGACGGTTCCTATCCTGATTTATCCAGCCTGACTCCAACTAATTAAACATCTGCCTCAACAATTTCCTCTGCAGATTTATCTTCTCCAGTACGCAGCACTGGCTGGTTGTTACAGGCTTGTCCCTAACTTGCAGCCATCCCCATGCACTTCTTCCAGTTGGTTCTTTGGGCACGTGGCAAGAGATGATTCAGTGTCCCCATTAACCCCCTGCTGCTGCCTGTTGTGGGACAGGTCACCGGGCCCCCAAAGCACCGCTTCAGAGCAACCATGTCCTCTACGAAACGGCTCAAGGGCCGCGGTTCTCCAGCTGTAACACGGAAAGGTGATTTTACCACCTGCACCTCCTGTTGATTCACTCAAAAAGTATTTAAAAGTGGCCAGAATTCATACCTGTAAGGCAAAAGCCTTGTGACACCAAGCGAGGAAAACTGCAAGGAATGTGAAATAGTTTGAAGAGTTTGCAATAATTTTATCTAACACGGTATCTAGATAGAGCCGGGCACAATCAGAATATTGCTTCCATTCCTTTCATGCCACTGTGAAATAAAGGTTGCACCCAACTTCTGTCTCCTCCGACTGACCTGTATCTTCCTGCACCAAATAATCTTTGGCTTGAAGTTAAACTGCAGTCGGAAGTCTTTACTTAGCTTTAGTCTTTTCAACAAATGGGATTTGGAAATAAACACATTGATATTATTATTATTTTTTACAGGCGTAGTTCATGCTACAGCTACACGAACGCCGGCGCGTGTGCTGAAACGGCACGAGCGGCCATCTGGGCTCTGCGCGACCTTCGTCGAGAGAAACCCCCCCGAGCCGTCACCAGCCTGGTGCTCCAGGCGCAGGCGAGGGCTGGGCGCTGCGAGGGGGGGAACGGCACTTCTAACCAAAACGGAGCAGCTCAGGTCACCGGCCTTCTGGTGGGGAGGGGTCTGGAGCCCCAGGCTGCTGGGGAGCGGCTGGGGGAGCTGGGGGGGTTCAGCCTGGAGCAGAGGAGGCTGAGGGGAGCCCTCATCGCTCCCTACAACTGCCTGAGAGGAGGGGGGAGCCGGGGGGGTCGGGCTCTGCTCCCAGGGAAGGGGCGATGGGACGAGGGGAAACGGCCTCAAGTTGTGCCAGGGCAGGGTGAGGTTGGGCCTGGGGAACAATTCCTTCCCCAAAGGGCTGTCAGGGGCTGGAAGGGGCTGCCCAGGGAAGGGGTCGAGTCCCCACCCCGGGGGGGATTTAACAGCCGGGCAGGGGCGGTGCTGAGGGCCAGGGTTTGGGGGTGGACAGGTACGGTTGGGCTCAGTGATCTTGAAGGTCTTTTCCAACCAAATGATTCTATGACCCACAGGGGTGACCGAGGCTCAATTGCTCATTGAAAAACCTGCTTGTACGCTGCAGATTACTGGCTGAATAAAAGAATTCGAGAAAACCAGTCTAGTATTTTAGCCCTGGTCATGCTGGAACATCCCCTTCCTGCCCATACAACAGAAATTCTTCCATTTCTTCCTCACCCCAAACAGCCAAGCAAGGTTTGCATTTTCCTACAAACACAGGAGCAATTTGAAAAATGTCCTGTGAGTCCGTGGTGAAAACAGGTCAGAAAGCAATTTCTTACACAAGTACTTGAAAACAGTATAAGCTGGAAACATAATAAATTCATCTGGCCTGTGAAGACTGGTCTGGAGGCACACTGAAAATGCGCATTCCGGTTTTATTAAGCTATTACGAAAGCTTTAAATAAACACGTCAAGTCTATTTTTGGTCAGGACTTTTTAAAAATCAGAACAACCAACTTGAAAGGCAGCGTCGCTGAATGAGAAGAAATGCTTTTCCTAAATTAAGTCTTATCTTTTATTCAGAACTTTGACATCCTAATCCACTGCTTAATAATGACTCGAACCGCAACGGCACAGGACTGGACTGTGCTAATAGTCTGATCTTAAATTCCATTTATCTGTGCATCTCCCAAGGAGAGTAAGAGGCATACCCACTCCAGATATGAGGAATCTGGCGGGAGATGAAGAATGATGATAAAATCTTGTTCTACCCCCGGTCCAGGCTGCCCGTGCCCGCTGCGGTGGCACCCGGAGCGTCAGCTCTCGGCGCCCTGGCAGCATCTCCCCGCGCTGGCCACGGCCGCTGGGTGCAGGCAGCCACAAGCTCTGCTGCTGTAAAGATGACAGGCGAGACCCCCCAGGCCCCCCAAATCTGCTGACTGATGGATCACAGCTTTGTACAAGGGAAGTAATTGGGAATAAGGGGAGATGCGGGTAATTTTAATAGAGAAGTTTAATTTGTGATTTACCAATTTAATACATAAATACCTAATCTGAGAAGTCCCTTCACCCGTGTGACAGTATTACATGGCAATTTCAGCAATGCATCGCGAGTGCTCACCAACATTTAAAAAACAAAACAACCCCCAAATGTTTCATTTATGAAATTCAGTAATAGGGAACTCAAGCTGAAACCCTTCCCGAGGGCGCTCACGCTTCTCGCAGCGACTCCAACTCATGACGCTTACAACTGCCGGTCCTAATTCCGGACCTCTCTACACACAAGCTTAAACTCAAACCCGCAAGCAACACCGACCATTTCAAAAAATCCAATTACACGTTCAAAAGTAAATATGCCTTTAAGTAACCAAAAGGCTTTTAGTCGTGACTTCTGCTGCGGTAATATCCACAGCAGGGAGGATGGGCACGTCTCAAAGAGGTGAGATGTCACGTGGATAACTTACATAAAGTAAATTTAAATGATTTCTTATATAATTAAACACCCCCCCGCCCCCCAAATGATACGTACATGCTTATAGACCCTGTTACTACAAAGGTTTCTGAGCAGGAGCGCCAAGACAGTAGAAATGAATGTATTAGCTGAAGGAATAAACGGCAGGTCCATTCCATCCCTGAACTACTGAGCAAAAGTAACAAAACAAAAGCAAAACCAAATTTAAAATGGGCAAAGAGTAAAACATCCCTTCCACAAAGGAGGAAAGTAGCTTAAAGACTGAGCTAAGTGAATCCTTTAGCCCCCTCCCTTCAGGGAAGAGAAATCTGACCCCAGGAAATAAATAAAAGTCACCCAAAAAGTGAACAAAAGAGGTGTTCGAAAAAACCAGAACACCATTCATCGCAGCTAACGACTTGTTCATTATGAGTGATGATGGATAAAGACTTCTCACGCTGAGATGAAATCAAGATTTATATGCATTGTTTCCTCTCCCAACTTGTGGGAAGATCATCATCATTTAATTCTATCTCTGCGGCCAGTGATGGGCATCCAGAGAGCTGGTTATCAAACGGCGCAGTCAGCTGGCAAAAGCCGAAACGTGCAGTTGGCACATCTGGACCGAGCCGCCACAGCCGAGGGTGAACAATGACTCCTGGCCAGCGGCCAAATTGCTGCAGACGCTGGCGGGGCTCATCTACAACCACCCCTACCAGCATCTCTCCCCCCCCGCCTTTTTTTTTTTTTTTTTTTTTTTTTACGAGAATCAGATTTTCATTGCTTCATTCAATTGCTCTCCTCTGCCATTTTTTACAGCTCTTATCGTTCCCTTGGAATATGGCCTTGAGACAGCTCATCCGTGTCCTTCACTGTGTTATCTCTTCTAACTTTTATTAAAACTTCAGCTCTCATCTGAAGATAGCTAATTAAATCCATGACAGATTATACACTCGTTTAAAAACTGCACTGAACTACTTTTTCTAAAGAGAACAGGGTTTATTTTCTTTTCCCATAGTTAAAACTAAGGGTATATAAGGAGGTTTCATTCATTTACAAAGACAAGATCCTTATCTCTGCCCAGTATATAGATAGGTTTATATTAAAGTTCCTTTGTTGCGTGACAAGACTCGGTGCAATTTCTCACAGTAATTATTTCTTGCTGCTGGAAAGATCTCTCAGCCTTATACTTTTGAAATATATACACTAACGTGTACGTGAATGCACATTTACACCCTGGAAAAGCATTGCTCAAACATAAATGCAAGCACTGTAGATTTCCTTTTCTCAAACACGGCTTAACTCTCACCGTGCTGTTTGGACACCGCCGCAGGAAGGACATTTTTCCTTTTCTCTGCAAGCAATGCCGAATCCTTTAAATTATTTAAAATCATACGAAGCATCATTTTCTTACATAAATTAAAAGTATGCCAATTCTATCAAGGACTGCTCGTACTGTACTTCCACCCATCATCTCAAATTACCGCTAGCTGGACTTGAATGCAAATGGCTTTGTTATCATAAATAAATATTTGCAGGAACGGGTAGATGGCTCTGCAGCAAGCACTGCGCAGCTCCTCCGCCGTCGGCTTCTCGCCAGCACCCAGCACACAAACCAGCGCACAGAGCTGCTCTGGAGGGGTGCTGGGAATCACAGTGCCCACTGGAAAACCTCAGCATCTTTCACACAGCAGTTAAAGAGAGAGATATAAAATATGCTCATGGAAAAACACCCTACCCTCTAGAAAATACGATAAATAACCCACCTGAGCCTCTCTGTGATCCCTTCCTTCTCTTTAAGGCCTTTTGTAAGATATCCTTCATGGTGACCTTCATACTGTCCACCTGAATAAGTGAGAATCCATGAGCAGCATTTCTGCAAGACAGATGCACATGCATTTTTACACAATCGTCATCATCAGGCAGCTCACTGCAATTTTCATTAGTTTCAAGCAAAGGACTTGTTAGGCACGACAATTATCAAAGTTGTGCTACAGAAGGAAGTTAAAAGGGGAGACTGAGCAAACTCCCGTAGAAAGGCAGGGACAGAAATGGAGACAACGGGCTGAGATTCAAGGTACGTAAGGATTTTCCTAATTTATCCTTATTTTTGATCAATTTGTGTTCATCATTAAAAAAGAAAAACGAGCAAAGGTACCTGCGGAGCTCCTCAACTACTCGTTATTAAGCATCTGCGAGGCGTTTCCCGGGGCAGACAAGAGGAGCAGTTTGCAATGGCGTTTGCACGCACGTCCCGGTGGCACACGCAGCAAATCGTTAAGGAGAGGTGGAAGAACAACGCTCAGAGAAACAACAGCAGCTTTTCAGCACTGCCGCTGTACAGCGTGATTTCAACCGTTGGCACCGGGCCGTCTTTGGACACGTTTGTGAACATCGGGGCACACGAGCTCGGGGGCCGCGGGGTGCTTGTCCCGGCCACCCCTGCCGGGGGGAACGCTGCAAACAGCCTGGGGACGGCTACGGCGGACACCGCCAGGCCAACATGGCAAGTGGCATCACCGGGGAAGCAGAGAAGATGACAATGTAATGGAAGAGATACTGGATTAATATATCAGTAAATTCTGCCCCTTAGACCCCGCAGTCAATCTCTGCTCGTGTCAGTAGATGTCACTGCAGACAGTTAGCACAGGAATTTGAGAGCTGCTAGGCACCCACTGGGAGAGATTTGCACTGCATGGAAAAAAACTGTTTTGCAAAGCTATTTAGACAGGAGGAGGAGCTTTGTATCTGGCAACTGGGAATTTTAATCAGGGAGTAGAGCTCGATATGAATATCACAGCTGGAATATTTTTAAAAGCAACTGGCAGTCAAAAGCAATCCAAGCAACACAATTACATCGTTAAACCCAGGACCACGTTACATGGCACTTTAAGACACAAACGCCGGGAACACAAGTGGGAGCGCAGGTCACTCCAGGGCCCGCATCCCTAGCCCAGGCTGGGACACAGCCCGGATGAGCCAACGGCACCTCCGAGCCCTCACCACACATTAACTGGCCACTGGCTGCAGCGCCCACACGGTGGCCAGCAAACTCCCCGCCTGGGCCCGTGCTGGCCACCAGCTGGCTGTCCTGCGGCTCGCTGGAGCTCTTCTTGCAGCTACCGGAACAGCAAGCATGCACCGTCCCCTCTTACCCCGCTCACAGCACAGAGCTGCCTTGTTTACCCCAGCTGAACTTTTCAGCTCAGCATCACCCGCCGAGAGCGGCTGGGACGGGCTGAAGAGACGGTCAAGAAATCCGCAGCGGGTGGTCATTTCTGCGTTACAAAAAAATAAAAACGCCTGCCACGCTGCAAGGGAACGTGGCAGAGGGGTCTGGTTTCGGAGCATCCCCCGATCCTCAGGCAGCTCGCCCCCTGGCTCCTCGCCCCCCCCGCAGACAGTCCCACCAGTCGCTGGTACAAAAGGGTGTTTGCTCCTCATCAGCTCTGAGCCAGCCTCATCTGAATTTCATTCTCAATTCCCTTTGTTCCTGGCAAAATGAAACTGCCTAAAAGCCCCAAATTTATGTTCTCTAGACCATTTATTATTTATAACTCTATCTTACTCGTCTTCACACCAAATATTCCCAACATTTTCATGCATCTACTTTTCCCCTCTCTATTTCTGCTGTGTGTGCTCAATACAGAAGGAGCAGAACTGAGCCCGCTGCTCCACATGAGGGAGTGCCATCCATGCCGGCAGCGGCGAGATTGCCATCCTCGGTATGGCCCAAGGATTCGGGGGTTTGGCCTAACGCCGCACGCGGAGCAGAGACCTCCCTGAACCCCTCACCGATGAGCAAACCTCCCCCGAAGCTGCTACGGAGCCCAGCGATGTGCGCGAGCGCCACGCAGCCGCTGGCCCTGCCCAGCACCATCCTGGTCGCCCGCCTCGCTCCCTACAGGCACGGCAGCTCTGCCCGAGCCGACCCGCCGAGCTACGCTCCGTGGATTTTTTGAAGTGAAAAACCTCGTATACAACGACACCGTAATTATCAAAGGAAACTCCCTCTGCGCTTTCGTTTAAATGACACGATGTTTGCCCACGAAGCGCTCCAAGGAAAGCCCTGCACGCTGGCCCCAACCACCAGAACACGGATTCAGGAGAGGTCTGGTGCCTTCGGGTAATTCCTACATTGCTCTGCAGTACAGAAAGGAGGTTTCCAGAGAACGGCAACCAAAATACAGGAAAATAAATTAAAGTACTGCAGAAAAAAAGAAAACCAGCAAAGGTGAAGAAAGTCTTCCGAAACCTTCAGTGGCCAAAGTGACTGGAGTCACAGTCTCATTTTTTTTCCTTTAGTACAAAATGTTTTCCAAGTGTGTTTTCCCACAAACAAAGCGGGGCCTGCAGCCTACACCGCAGATCGGCCCTGCTTCCCGCTGGGCACGACGTGACCGATGGCGACCGCCCACGGCTGGGGGCTGCTCGCACCAGCGGCTGCCTGGGACCTCCCGAAAATCCAAGACTGTCTCTTGATTCCTGAGGCTTGGGCTGCAGCCGCGCACGGGCTGCTGCCGGTCCCGCTCGCGGCCCAGGCCATCCCGACTCGGCCGATTCTTTCTATGGAGCAGCTGGCCTGAGAACTGTCAGACGCATTTTCCCGACACTCCATTACTAACTCATGCCTGAGCCTCGGCCATTCTTTGCCTCAGAAGCTGGATCTCATCCCAGAACAATCTCTAAAAGTTTATTTTACTGATCAAAGCAAAATAAGAAAAACCTCTGTGTTTGACTATATTTAGTGTGCTATCCAGTGAGCCAGACTTTGGCAAGAGCAGCGAAACGTAAAGTGCACCCTGCATTTGTAAACTTTTGGATATTTGCTCTGGAACGGGGCCAGAGGGTCTGAAACGCCCGGCCCAGCCCAGCCGCACGACTCTGCCCTTGCCCTGCTCGGGCTGGCGGGGCGCACGGCACTGCTCCTCCCGCGCCCCACACCGCCGAACCTCAGCCACGCCGCGCTAGCACCGGGCAAACCCCCCAACCCGAGCCAGGAGCGGAGTTAAGCCCAGACCAAAGCGATTCTGCCGTCATCCCGGGGTCAGGCCGGCGTGTCAGGGCACATCTCCCGGAGGAGGAGAAGCCCCGTGCCGGCCCCAGCGCGCTGGAGCCGCGGAGCCACCCTCTGCACCGGGGCGCCCGCAACGCCGTCGATCTGCCGCGACCCACCGTTACGTGAAAGCAGCCCAGGGGGGCTCTTTGGGAGGAAACACCCCCCCCTCACCCTGCCAGCCTCCCCATCACGCTCCGCACTGATAATGTGCCCGAACTGTCCTCGCTCAGCCCAGTCCCAGCATATCCTTAATTACGATTATAAATTAGGTGTTTTAGCTTACTCTGCTAACGCGTGATACCTTCACTTTAAGTCAACACGCGAGAAAACGGGACAGACAAGCAGATGCTATTCAATCAATTAAAACTGCTGCTTGCAAATTGGAAGCCAAAGAAATTCCTGAGCTTGTATTTCCTGTCATTTTGCAAAAACATACCTGGGTGACAAGGTTAAATCAAGCAAAGGAAATCCCTGGCACTTATCATCCACAGGCATTACTGATAAATTGTGCAGTGGAGGAATAAAGGATTACCTTCTGTATTTTTTCATTACACTTTTCTTTTGTTACAGAATACATAAATCCATTGTGGCACAATGTAATATGTATCATCGTGCTACACCTGTGGACGTTTCATAACGGCTGCCATGTCTGTGCAGTCAGGAATGATAAGTGAACCACCCGTGAATGTTAATGATAGTGATCATTCTGCGGTAACTTGGCTTTCCATCTTCTTTTACAGCCTCCACGCTGGAGCCAGGGTGGCAAGGTTCAGAAGAGGAAAAAGAAAACAACAGAAGAGGCAAGAGCCTCGGCGGGCTGACGCCGGGGCGCTGCCGGGGGGGAAGGCGCTCAGGGGCAGCACGGAAACCGGCAGCCCTCTCCACGGGCTCCGCTTGGGCAACGGAGCAAAAACCCAACGCTCCAGGGACAAAGGGCTTCTGTTCTGGATGGGAAACAAACTTTTCTGAAAGCTGCCTTCCCAATCTGGACCAATGTGTTTTCATTTTCTTTTTCTTTTCTTTTTTATTTTTTTACTGAGGTGGAATTTATTGCACTTGGAGCTTGGTGCAAAAAATGGCTGGCATGGTTGGAAGTGCCTGTGAGTGACTAATAACAATTTCCACTTGACCAGCACAAAGTCAAAGTTAAGACTAAAAAATCCCAGTTGACGTGGATGTGCTTTACTTAAGCTGGGTAATTTTTAAGATAAAGTGCACAGTGATATGAACCAGAATAACCACGCCAGCCACAATTCTCACTCCGAGCCTAAATGATCTTGCTTTTGTGCATCCCGGGTTAGGCTCGGCTAACTCTGTGCACTCCTGGGTTCAACTGGCTGCAGTCTGACGCTGCTGTAAGCTGTCATTAGACATCTAACGAGTCAGCTTCCCGCTCCGGCTCCTTTCTTGGGGTCCTGCCCCTCCCTACCCCTACCCTGGGAACCCTCCTTCTTAACTTCAGCCCCTCCATTATCTTCCTTAAATTTGCATTTTATGAATATTCTAAAATACACTTTGTAGATGACCTACAGCCATGTATGAACTGAGCAGGCCTTTCGGGGAGTGCTTCTGTAATCTAAGGAAAAAACACATTTCAAAGCTTTGAATTGAACCTGTAAATGTACTATGAAAGCTTGATATTTTAAAAGTGTTTCAAACCTTAATCTATCAGGTATTGCAGTGCTGCTGCTTTGAAAAATACATATATAATAGTCAAAGCAATTTAAACGTAATATCAAAACTGAAAAAAGTGCTACAGGGCAGAGGGACTGCATGCCAAATTTCATCTACGTGCCAACTGGCAGCGGAGCTACAACTCCTCGAAACACCATTAGATCGAGTACGTCGAGGTGGGGTAATAAAATTTCCAAGAGAAAAAGCTCTAATGAGAGTGCAGCTTTATTTTAAGGTACCTTCGCTCAGCGCATCTCAGGTATTCCTCCTTCATCTCAAGAAGTCTGCATCGCCATGGACGCGGTGCTTTGTTTGCCGCCTCCCGACAGATCGTGCTCGCCGTCAAAGCGGGCTGTTTGCGAATGCCGTGTTTGACATTGGACAAAGTACTCCTTTCCACAACAGACATTTTCCAAAAACATAACTCGCGAGACTAATGGGCAGTTAGAAGCCAGAACGACTGCCCTCCGTCTTCTCCTTGTGTAACTTTGCCAGAGTCCTTGGAACTTGCCAAATTCGGTCATGCCTGCTTAGCTTGCTCGACTGATTGTGCCAGAAAAGAAAATAAGACACAGATGTATTTGAGCTCTTTGAGATGCCAGTAAGAGAGACAGCTAATGGCTTCATTTCGACCCTCCCCTACCAGCTGGGCACAGGTGGGGGGATAATGAGGTCCCTCTCCCTAATCAAACTCAATTATTTACTACTCTATATAGCCACAAAGACATTCACATTCAGCTCAGAATATAAAATGCACTGTGGGCTACTTCCAGCCACCGCCACTGGGTATTTATAACCAACTCAAGTGGCCGAGAGTTTGCCTTGGCAGGAGTTTAAGGGTATGAAGTTCTGCAAACTGTTTCTGCTCAAACACGTCCTGCTGAAACGCGCTCCCCGGCGAGGTTCCGTAGCTGTCAGCTCGGCAACTGCACAGCATCTGAAAATACATCCGATACGCAGGACGGGCGAGATCTGAACCAAAACACCCCGCTTCAACCACAAAGCTTCTCAGAAGCATCAGCTTCCTTCAGCAGTGATTCAATATTAATAAACATTGCAGGTCACAAGCCCGACACAGCAGCAGCTGAAATACTTCAGCAGGAGGAGGGAAAAAAAGAGATGCAAAATGTAAAACCACAGTTACGGGCACTAGGAGGATGACAGGGAAGGAAGATGATGTAGAATTTACAACAAATCCCTACGAAAATAAGACAGCACGCACATTTAAACTCACAGTAGCAGCAATCTTTTGATCAAGTGATGCTCAAGTAATCCTTTATTCTAGGGGACACATTAAAAATTCTGATTTGAGTCTATTTATGAATAACTGCTCGCACAGGAGGTACAAGCAGTTTCAAATTAACATGTGAACACAGAAGAAAACCCTCTCAGGAAAGCACTGGTTCTTACCAGGCAGGTGTCCTGTTTCTAACCAGCAGGACCTCCCCAGTTAGAAGGAAGGTCCTCGCATGAGCGCAAGTTATGGTAAAGCAAAAGATTTCACATTTCTTTTGCAGGATTTGCAGCTGGACCTTAGTCCTGCTCCAAGCACCAGCCAGAACTGCTGGCCAGGCCAGGATCCTGCTGCGGCCCCTGGGCTCCACACGGGAACACCAGTTCCACCTCCTCTGAGCTAACATCCAAAACCTGAGACCTCACGTGTTCACTGCATTTAAATGCCAACCCCTTTTTATGTCCTTAGTACAGGCAACGGGGATTTAGGTATGAGGCAGTTGAGAAAGAAAGGGGACTTCTTCCAGATGAGAAATCATCACCAATTCAGAATCTTCTCACGACACAGCCTTCTCAACTGGTCTACCTGCAATGAGCACTCATCATCCTTTCTGATCGCATGGAGTTAGAATAGAATTATCTCTATACCTGCTGGAATTTTTCTGGGGATACCGATAATGCAGGACTATCTTGAAGATAAAACAATCATAGAACCATAAAATTAAAAAAAATCAAATTCATGGCAATAGCATTAACCCTACAGAAATGCACGCAGGTGAAAGAGAGATTGCCTCTGCCAGATAAAACAGGCAGCATCCTGCAGTCCAGCGGAAGGAACTGAATATTCTGCAGTTCCACGGACGGAGAAGTCAGCTCCCGGCTCGCCTGGGCGACTGTAACCCAGACAGACCCAAACTCGTACCACGGCCGGAGGCTTCGCTTCCCCCTCCTACCAGCCTCCACGCGGCTGCACCCAGCTCAGCACAGCTGAACGTGTTTACCTTGAATAACTTATCTGTAGATACTGTTGACAGAATATTTTATTTTCCAATGACCTAACACAGCGGAATGAAGTGAATGGGCCTTCGGGAAACACACGTGGGGTTTCTGAAAACTCCTTTCAGTAAGAGGCTTTAGAACATCTCTAATGAACACAGCCCACAATAAAGAACGTAAAACTGGAACTAACTAGTTCAGAACTTTTTTTAAAGTTCTGATTATTCAAAACGGGAAGCAGCTGTATGGTTATGAAATGTAAGTAATCCTTTGCAAATTAAAAAAATGTCCAATAGCCAGGAAAACCCTTTTTTCATTTCAAGAGATCCAAACACTAAATATTTTTCCCAAGTAAGAAGTGGCTTAGGCTACTAGTATTTTATTGCAGTAATTAAGGCCTTCTGATAGTTTAAAAGATTTTTCACTCACAAGTGAAGACAAATAAAAGCGATCAAGCACAGCGCATGCCGCTCAAACCCCAACTCACTGACACCGACACAGCAAATTCTTCCGGAGCCACAACCCAGACAGCTTCCAGCGGCCGTGGCGGATGGGCTCTTCCTCCTCAAAACTCTTCTGGGCTCTAGAGTGCTCCACCCAGTCCTGTTCTAAGGGCGTGCTCGCTTGCTGCTCCCTTCCCTCCTCAACCACCGCATGGTTTTACTGCGCTCTGCACTACGTGTACTTAAAATTGCCTGCTCTCCAGTCCACCAACCAGTCTTAAAATGCAAATTTATGACGATGCCTATCAGGCTGCAGAAGAAGATTCTGAAGTCTCTCGCGTGTGGAATACCCAAACACAGTGAGCACGCTTTTTTCCCCCCCTGCTAAAATTCAATACATTTTCCCAAAATAATTAAAAAGTCACTAGCACGATCAGCTCCTAACACCTGCTGAAAAGGGCTCTGGGTATCCGACATGAATGACTTTATAGTTTTAACTCTCTGAAGCTATTCTATACATTATTTCGTTTATTATTCAGAACATATTTTTCATAAATGAGCAGCACGGCTGGAGCAAAATGAAGACTGTAAGCTCAGACTTTGTGTAAATTCCAAATATTTCCTAGCAGCAGTGCAACAGTTCAGGGCTCCCCGCACTAACCATACGCTGAAGGGCTTATTCTCTTCTCTGTGGCTTTAGGCGCGCAATGATGGGCTCGCCCGCCGTGCTGCCAGCAGCGTTTGCTCTTCTGCCGGCCTCGTGACAGATCCCAGACCAGGGCATCGCCTGCAGAGACCCGTGAATACGTGCGCCCCCTGAACTTCCCTACATTCGGATGAAGGAAAGCAGAGAAGAGAAAAAGACGCGGAGGCGGCAGGGACAGACAGACGTTTCCCGGTGATTGAGAAAGTCAGCGTCCATACTCACATGCGGACAAAGAGCGACTGTTTTGCTGCCAGGCCCGGAGAGGAGTACTTTTCAACCAGCGCCAGGGTGCTGAAGCCAAACTTGTGAATGGGCTCATTGGAATCCAAGGGCGGAAAATCTGTGTCAACCTCACCGTCATCCTCAGCAATATGGAGACAGTAGGCATTGACGTTGTCGCTGGAACAAAGACAGGACAAGTTCATTCAGGAGGGAAGCTGGACACCCGATGCAGCTCAGCCGATCAATACCAGCCACGAAACGCTGGAGGAGACAAATCGGCAGACTCGCCTGTCACGGGAGCAATGTACTTCAAAGCCACCGACGGCACGTATACAAATACGGCCCAACAAAGTCCCAACAGGTCTTGCTACAGCAACCACGCAGGCATAGAACAACCCCCAAAACCTCAGAGCAGAGGAGCGAGCCTCACTTCATCATTAACTGAACTGCAAGCAAAAGGCTGACAGTGATTAAAATACACCAAAGGCTATAAAAGTTTCATGACTTCATAAAGCTGGAAGCGGTATTTCTCCATTTGTGAGAATGTATTTATTTATACGACTGTTGCATTTCAGAATTAAAGACAAACAAGCAGTCTCTGTTTTTTCATAGATCAAGCAACTGTGGAAAAGTTTACTGAACGCTTGAAAAGCTACGATGGCTCTCGGGCAGGTAAGCAGCGTAATGAACTGCAGGAGCAGCAAAGAAATCCCTTCAACACAGCAGCAACAACGGAAACACAGCACGTGTGAAACAGATACGGCGTGGAGAACATATGAAAGAAAAATCTAAGCCTCTTTCCACAAACAAAAGCCCATGGGGAAATAAGGATCTATAGAAACCAAACTGAGCATTAGTCGTATTTCCCTAATATTAAAATCTATTTCAAAGGCTAATATTTAAATAGCTGAGCTGAAGATAAGTATTCTTTCTCATTGTAAATGCGCCGGCGCTGGGGCCCTTTCTCCAGCCACGGCGCAGAGCCGGCGTGTTCACGTGGCAGCGTGCTTCTAAACTCCGCAGTTTAAATTTGGAGTTTTAATTGCATGATTGATGCTTAAATTAATTAATTGCAAAGTGTATGCTAATTGTTTAATTGGTCGCTTGATCTATATAGATCATTTTTTGAATTAAATGAGTTGATTTACAAAGTTTATTGATTGGATGTGACAATGAATTATTTCGCTGACTACCTGATTTGCAATTTTCCCAATTAATTCACAAACCTTTGGTTGCAACTGTGCTTTACTGAGAGTGCTTAGTCCAGGTGATCTATACGCACCTTGTCACAACTAAGATGTTTATTATATAAAACAGGTAATAATGATGCATTACCATTAACATAGGCGGTACATTTGCTAACAAAAAGGTAATCCCGCAATGTTTGCCACTAGGAATTTTGAAAATCCTGCAATACTACTAAAGAAACTTTCATGAGTCTCTGGACTGTTGTGAAGAACTGGAACACTGCTGCAGAATTAATTTTTAACTTCTTCAAGAGCGCTTAAGTAACCGGTGAAAGGTAGCGCTGGGAAGAGAATTCGTACGGCACCGGGGCTCGGGCGACCGGGGAGAGCTGGCTCAGCCCGGAGGCTCTGGGGCTTGCGCTGCTGCCAGCCTGGTCAGGAACAAGCTCACCAAAAAGGCTGTGGACAATACAGATACAGCCGGTCCTGCTTACCTAACGCAAAATGCTTGGCACCATTTTCGGGTCCTTCTCTTATTCCATCTCGACTTCTACGAATACAGACCCCAAGCTCTGCATGCTCACCCTGACCAGTCCAGCCCAACTCAAAAGCCACCCCACGCTACGACACTTCCCAGCCTGAAGTCGCCCGATCCCCATCTCCCCGCAGCCCTGGCCTGTGCCTTGCACTGCTGATTTGCCAGCCTACCCATTTGACAGAATTCCTCTACGTGCAGCCTGGTGTGCGCTTAAAGCTCTGTATAAATAAAGTTAACATTTTCCTTTGGTACTCGATGCATTTGCATAATTCTCATTAAAGCCAGAGGAACATATAGACACGCAGGCAACAGAACACATTCAGTGCGGTCTCAAAGCAAGCCAAGCGCCAAAAAAAGGTGGTGGTGACAACAACTCATCTTCCTCCAATTATACTGAAAATACACAGTCGGTTAAATCCCATAAATTAAAAGGGTTACAAATGTCTTCAAACATGGAGTGGGTTCCTGAACGCTAACACAGATTAAATCACAATCTGTTGGGGAAAGAAAAGTCCAGTGGGTGAAACTGTGCCGCACTTTGAACCTCCACCAGGAGGAGATGAAAGCCCTGAACTTCAGGCTTCAAACTACAAGGTGCAAAGTGTTGAGAATCCGAGTTTGCTATGGGCAGGAGGTCGAAGTTAAGTACAACAACTGGCAGATGCAACAGCATTAACAACTTCCAAAAATAGGAAGCGTACTTGGATTTTGTGTCTCGCTATTAATTTATTCCTAGAAAGGGGCTTTGTTTATTTTTTGCAGGCAGAATCATTACAGCACATCTGTCAGAGAGAACGGTCCCGCGGGTTATGGCCAAAGTTCGTAGGTAAGCGGCCAGGCACGGGTGTGCTAACACTGTCGGTGCTTCCTTATATCAAGACACTGAATAGAGACAAATATAATACAATTAGAATAAAAATAGGCAGCCAACTGCACACAAAGCATTCTCAAAGCTGTCACCTAGTACTCACTCATTTCAGACTCTCACATCTACCTTCCAGGAAAAGGAATCAGGCAGTAATATATTCTTTTCCTAAAGACAGAGGGGTTGTTTCTCTTAATTACAAAGTCTACAACCACCTCATTATCCTCGGGTTGTGTCACCAGTAGGTCCATTTGTCATTCTGCACGCACTGCCTACCAGATCGGAAGCATTCTCTATATGTGTTTTAGTGCACAACGATCCTGATTTTTCCTTTTATACTCCAAATGGGCTAAATCAGGAGCAAATAGCAAATGTAGAATGTGCAACCTACACAAGCTCTCTTCTTATTTGGAAACGGTGAGAATTAGTCTACAGTTAAATCAATCCTTGCTGTAGGACAGGCAGTCAGCGATGCTAAAAAAAGATGATGGAGACATGAGAAATAATTAGGAACTAGACAAGAAAACAAACTTCTTGTAATCTCAAGGCTCTGCCCCTTCCTCTAAGCTTTGTACCCCAATTCTCAGTTGCTGCTGTTAGCCTGTTCTCGGGAACTTGTGCCTCCGTTATTTATTTTATTCTGTCTGTCCTGAGATTTGATCCCATTAGACAGCCTCCTTGGTCATGATCACTCTTTGACACACCACAGCAGCTTATCCTCCCAGGCAGGCAGTGAAACTTGTTTCCTCCCACTGCTGACTTTTGCCGTGGGCAATGATGTCTCATGGAACACCTCTACTCATGGGCAATGTTCCATCTGGGGTGAGCTGTGCTCCTGAAAAATATACGTGTGTCCTAAGACTCACATTAGTGTTGTCTTATTCATTAGAAAATAAGCTAATCATACACAAAGGACACTTTTTTGAACTTATGATATAACGAACAGAAATTAATAACAGCAAATTAAATGGCACCATCAGCAAATAATTTTGTATTTCTTCTCCAGCGTAAAAAAAGGACAAACCAAACTGAAGTGTTGAACCGCTGAAACATCTCACATGGTTGTCGGGAAGAGCTAAGGGAAATCCCATATCCAAGGCAACAATATCCACAAAACTATTTTCAAGAGGGGCTGCTTTCCGGGCTGCCCTACATCTACTGGAGAGAAATCAGCTGACCCTGACGAAGGGCAGGTCACCTCTCTGCACCCCCTTCCCCCTTACGATCGTGCTACAGGAGCAGGGAAGATACTGAGTCCTCAAACGCTGCTGAAAAATGCTGAAAGAGCGAACTGCAGAATTAAGTACCAAAAAAAGCCATCCATCAAACATTCCAGGAACAACAACAAAGTGAAAATTGGCTCCTATAGAAAAAACCAAACCGAACGGTTGACCTTCTTTGCGCCAGAAAGTCACCCGCTAGCATCTGTTACTAACAACTCCATAACAAACTATTTTAAGTTCTTATTTTATGGCCCAGCAAAAACTGAAGTATTTTACAGAACTGTTTTAAAGCCAAAGTTGCTCGGAGGAGCGGCTCCCAAGTACCTGTTTTATACACCTGATGTCACCTACCGTAACGTAACGGCTCTCGCTAAACAACACTAGCTCTCCATCCCAGCAAATCCAATCCATCATTTAGCCACAGGAATCCTAGGGGCAGAACTTTCTCACCCTGAAGAGGACACAATGATAACCAAAGATACTGAAAACCCCATTGACTAACTGAAGCTCAAATTTCTGAGGACAGCGCAGATGCTGCTCTTTACAGCACAGAGCCAATGTGACCGAGGTCAAAGTCCTGTAGAAATTATAGAATACTGCATGACAGAGGTTTTTGAATTAAAGAATGCAATTTTAGTCACAACTTCGAAGGAAACTGGTATTCATGTTGTTTTCAGGATCCTTCTCTGCCCATCTTTACTTCAGTGCTATCTCCAGGCTGATAGCCCAGAAAGAAAAGCACCCTTCCATGGAACACCAGCAGTGCTTCCAGGACCCACGGTCACCCCATACAGCGATTCCTCTCTCTGTGAATCCGTCAGAGGAACTGGTACCGTGCAGACAAACCAGAGCCAAAGTCTGAGCACCTTCTCCCGGAACGAACAAGGGAAGAGGTTACAGATGGGTTCTGGGTTTTATTTGACATCCTTGTGATCTCAGCCATTAAGAACACTACCAAAAAATAGATGGGACATAAAATAAAAAAACGTCTCCATGACACCAAAAGAGCTAAGATTTATATTATTTTTACATAGAGCATTTTGAAATTATGATTCATTTACAGATCCGTGGTTTCATATGCTTATCCTTATACAGTCCACGGTAGTTTAATTGAAAGAGAAATGGCTATCGGTGCAGGTGTACCGCTCAAAAGGAAATACTGATAGATGTGTAGGTGGTTTCTCTAAGATTTATCTATAAAAACATTGACATGGAAATCCATTTCATTATGCAAAAAGGCTGCAGAGGAGAAAATTAGAGATCAAGAGGTAGTAAAGAAAGAACATTACTTCAGTTTTGGTTCCCGTCCCTCACTTGTATATTGCCAGCATATTAGTCCAATCAGGTCATGCACCTTGGCATTTGCTATCGTCACGACTGTCATGGGCTGCAGTTTGTCTTGGCTTGTGTGCAGTGGGAGGTAGACATCAATTTTTTTGGTTGCCGTTGTACCAACATGACCCTGTCGAGAAAATATATTTCATTAGAATGTATAAAAGAACAAGTATGACAGAGCTAATACAAAACCCAGTACGGGTGGAATTCTTTTCAGTAGAAAGATTAAAATACACCGCTACAACTTGAAATTGGAAGAAGCTTGAACGATTAAATCCCAATTCTTTTACTACTGTTAAATGTATCTGTAAAAACGATACAAAATATTTGGCAACGATGTCACAGATTTCCATAAAAAGTCTGAACTTCACTGCAAGCCCCCATGTTCTTGCAGGGCCAAAACCAAAAAAAGAAAGTAGTACTAAAAGAGTGGGGTTGCGGGGGGGTAGGGAACTGACAAGCCCCCCTAAAACCTCAAAGCCATTTTTCCACAAGCATTTAGTACTAGCGTCATCCTTGTTTCTACGTTTCTGCTTTCTTCTGTGGTTCCTTCCCGCTACTTGGGAGGCTCAGCTCCCCCGGGTGCAGGATGACCGACTCCCCGTGCCGCACCCCCAGGCGAGCCCCCCCCCTCGGGACCCGGGCACGGCGAGGCAGCTGCCGCGGCAGTACCGGAGCGGCCGGCCTCGCTGCCGGGTACCCTGGTGCTGGAACACCCCAGGGCTGCCAGCGCTGCTTGCTTTTCAGCGCTCTCGTTCCCCTCCAGCTGCAGTTTGGGCCCCCTCTCCTCCTCCCCTCCTCCTCCTTTCCCCTTCGCCTTCCCCTGCTGCCGCACCAAGCGGAGCCAGAGGAGCTCACACCTGGATGCACAACGGGGGAAAACGCAGGGAAACGCTCAGCCTACGTGAAAGGGGAGGCTGGAGCCCGGCCAGCACATTCCCGCAGAAAGGAGGACAAGGATGAGCCCGCCGCAGCCGGCCGCGGTCTGCAGACATCAACCGGCGAGACCGAAACTGGGGTCCGAGAGATGCCGGCAGCTCAGGGACCGCTCCTCAGCTCAGAGCTCAGGGCACAGCCAGCACGGGCTGCTCGTCCAAGGGAAATCAAACTGGAAATCCAACACAACCTAAGCGGGGAACTGTGGCAAAAATGAACGTCGATCGGATGGGGAGGTTAAGGTGACATTTAAAAATAAACCTTAGGCTTGACCTTGGTTGGCCCAGAGAACAAAATCACACCTACATCTGAGTCATTGAATTGTTTGAAGACAACCAAGAAGGATTAACTAATACCGGGTTTTATTGGAACTTACGGTATTAAAAAAATCTATTTGACACTGTGGAGATTAACAATTAAATAGAACATAAAATACATAGCAACATAAAGATCTATAAAGTTTGCATTACAAGAAAAAAAGTTTAATCAGCCGCAGCTAGGACTGCGTTTTCAAATCAGTAATCTTTTCAACAGACAAAGGACTGCGCGTCCTGATCCCCCCTTCAAAAGCAGCCCTGCTGTAACCCTCTCTCTCTCTATACAAACACGGGCCTTGAGAGAAGGAAGTATTATTCGAATTAATCACTCGGAATTCTAAGTAACAGAATAAAAGGATTCAATGCTATAAATCTATGATGAGAGTATAAAACAGGGAGTTAAATGCCATGTGCTAATTTCAATATATTGTTAAAAACCATTTGATCCTTCAGTGTGATTATAAATTAGAGAAATAATAGGAATTTAAAGATTAAAGTTATTCATACTAGCATAGCTGAAAGTATTATTAAAATACATCCAAATATAATGAATTTTGGTTTTTCAGAAAGCATTTTCATAGTGCAGATACCTCCTCTTCCCATGTTTCTAAGGTAAGAAGAAAACCCGTGACCTTATCTCTCCAAGGAAATCATGGACACAAGAGAACAGCTGCTAAAAAAATACAGGGGTTTTGTTTTCTTTCCCTCTTTCTCCTCTCGCTTCCCTACTTACAGGTCTTATTTTTAGGGGAGTTAAGCCGGTGTCAGGTAATGAAGCACCGGTCTCAAAGTCTATCCCCATCTTTGCCCAGGTGCCAACGCCAACCAGGGGACTGCCCGAACACGCACGGGGCTGCGAGCACCGCTCAGGCTGTGGTCCACCTGGAGATACCAGCCGGGACTGGAGACCTGTTGTTGCAACCACATTTGCATTTGGATGAGTAAATGGCAGTTATCAAGGAAATGAATGTGACTCCCTGGCATGCGAAGTGCGTTACATATTTAAACCCAAGGATGGCAGAATCATAAGTAATGCTTAGTCCTGATAATGGAAAATCCAAGAAAAATTGACAACCAGATGTGCGAGTCGATGCCAAGGTTGCAACGGATGTTCACAGCATAAAACCAGAGGCCAGGCGCGCCAAGAACTGTAACTAATAACCAAAAAGACAAGATTATCCCATTAGCCACTACGAGTACAACTGTTTCATAAACTCATAATCCAATAAACATGTGTATTTAGAAAATAAACACATCCTAGGGTCCCTGATCTCACAGCTATCACAAATACGATGGTAACCTCCCTTGCTCTACCTTCCACAGTGCTGCTCCTCGCTTGCCCTGCGCTCTACTGCTGCGCTGGCTTTGTTGGTTTTTAAAGAAACTTTTCTTTGTTCTTCCCCATCTCTAACTCTCCCCTACCTCCTCCAGTCTTTACCATCTTGCTTGTCCAAACTCCCCCCATCACCGACACCCTTGCTCTCTTACCCCCAAACACCCAGCATGAACATCACGGTGACAGGCGAGTTAAACCAGGGCCAATTCGCGCACGCGTTGGGATCCCAACTGCTCCCTGAGCAAGGGGAGCAATGCCAACAGCAGCGGTGCCGGGAAATGGCTCACGAGCATCAGTCTGATACTGGGAGCCTGAAAAAAGTGAGTGAAATATTTTTATGAATTAAAAGTGCTGTGACACTGATTGCCCCAAGATCTTAGAGAGGCTGAAACCGGAGCTCTGGAAGGCGATTAGACTCTGCTAGTCATTCATTGTCACGTTGGGTAGGAAACATCAGCAGGGCCTACAAACATGTGGGTCAAGGCTTAGACCCATCAATCCCCACGTCAAGGGGGTCTGGAGGAAACCACCACCGTGTTTATTGCAAATTGATGATATTTGTTCTGAACCAGCGTTAGAAATCCAAAACATCAGGTACCTGTCTACAGGACAGAATGAATCCATATTCTTAGTCTGATCCTGTGAAATACTAATTGTGTGGGAAGTCCCAGAGAGCTCAATTACCAACCTGCACAAGGCGTATTCAGTAAGGTTTGTAGGTGAACGAAAGGGATCCAATTATGAATCTCAGTGGCCAAGAGTCAAAGACCCAGCCACGCTGGATTTAACCAGGAATCACCTGTGGGGTTTACACGGCGCTTGTGGCCTCTTCTTCCAGAGGAATCGTTCAGAACCAGGTTACGGACGCTACTGGAAGCATAACGACTTTTCTTCTCCCAACTAAAAATTGCGTTCCAACTGTAAACGCTGAGGAGACCCAGAAGATAAAGTACAATTACCTGTATTCAAAAAGGCAGCATCAAACTTTATTAATAGATCCTGTATAAAATTCAATGGAAAATCTATTCAGGGCCAGGGGCCCTACCATTTGGAGTTTCCTTAATAGCCTCCAATAAATCTGGGAAGCATAAAGGGGATGTTAAATTAACATTTTCCTGATCTGTCACCTGTGGCATAGTTAATTTGTCAAAAAATTCTTTTAGCTTGTCACTGGACACTGTATATTCTGACAAATGAAGTCTGGAATAAAATTGACAAAATATCTCGTTAATTTTCTAGGAAATCACAAATCTGATTCCATTAAGCTTTTATTGTTGAAATGTTATATTCCACCAATCCTTTAAGGAAGCGAGGAGTAACTGGATACACAGAAAACATACAATAAATCATAGCCATTTTTCTTAGTATTTTTATTAATGGATTCTCTCAAGGCTACCTAAGTGCCAGCCTACAGCCCGACCCTGCGAAAACTTCTGTTTGCTATTTCTACAGCATTTTCATCTCACTCACAGCAAAGCCGATGTTTCGTCGTCTGCAGTTCACTGGAGGAGACGTGGCGCCATGCAGCGTGCACAGGCGTGAAGAGGCAAAACCCCAGGGATACCACTTTCCAAATCACTGCTGGTGTGGTGTGCACATAAACAGATCACTTCGCTTCTTTCACGTTTCTGTGTAAATTCTGCCGTCAGAATTCCCGGTGGCTGGCATGTCCTAGCTCTTTGGCACATCATGGCTATTCTCTTCTGCTGCTCTTCAGGAGCCGTACAGAATTACGTCCCTTATTTGACATTGCTGAGAAGTACGGTCTGCTGAATGCACAAACTTTCTGCTTCCCATTTTTTATAATTTAAATTAAGCGGATCAATGTATATTTATGCACTTTGATAAGAGCGCCTAAGCTTAGGAAAGTTATTCCCATTAATAAACAAATTTCTTCTAAAAGAACAACCTGCTGTCTAAGACTGCTGCGCCTGCGAATCCACGCTTCTCATGTTGTCTGAAATAAACCCGGCCGCAAAGCAGTACAGCAATATTTGGGGATGTGTAATGACAGCAGTCGGGCTAATTACAAGAACATAAGTAGCACCAACGGCACGTACATATGGTGCTGGTACTTCTAGACTAGAGCATGAGTGAAGGATCGGACAGGCAACTCCAATGATGAATTTTCACGGATTTTTAAGGATTGTATTTGTGAGTTGTAGTGTTTAATTATAGAAAAGCTGGTTACTACAACTATGACAGGAAAACTGCACACGGAACGATTTTCAATGGCTACATACAGTTTTAAAAATATCTATCATTAAATAACGTTCTGTAATAAAATTAATACGCTTTAAATAGAAACCCAGCATTTTAAATTGAAAAAGATAAAAATACGTATTTAAACTCTACCAAATCTTTCAACATAAGAAGCCTTTCTAAGATTTAGAACCAACTTTTAATTAAAGTCCATGAGAAAGCCTACCCCCCCTCCGACACCAGAGGATGTGTATCTTGAATTGATATCGTCGGGCCACTGCTCTCCCAGATGCCAGCGGCCGTTTGGGACAGTTCTGCCCCTCCCTGAGGGAGCCCCCCCAGGCCCAGCCCGGAGGTGCCTGCACGGCGGGGAGCTGAGGAGGAGGCCCCGAGCGGAACGCGCGAGCTTCCGATCGCCCAGCGCTTCTGATGGGCTTCACTGCGCACCGCAGTGGCAAATTAAAACAAAGTCCATAAACATTTCTTAGAGAAAAGTGATTAATTCTCAACAATAATAATTTATGGCATCTTCCTGTACAATAGAGTTCTGTGACTAAATGTTATATCACTTTAAGATTAGATGTTCTAATGATATAATGCAAAGATTTTACTGAATCATTACTTAGTGAGAGTCGTAAAAACCTCTTAAAATTAATCTTTCATGCACATCCAGCTTCTCCAAAGTTAGCATTTAATTAGATGGCCTTGGCACGACTGAGCTTACTACTTTATTTGCTCAATCAGTATACGTCTCTTCAGTAATTATAATTAATTCAAGTCGTTGACTCACCTCCCAGAAAACAATGCTAAACATTGCACAAAATGGCAATAATTGCTTATCCTTCCCAAACGTAAAATGTCTTCTCACTTTTAAACTCAGTGAAACGTTTTTTGGTCTAGGTGCAGGGTATTTAATATACGACGTGATCCAGCAATCACCTCCTAAACACGACTTACTCACATGCGCATTTAAACAACATATAGGAGATACACGAAGGGGAAAAAAATGAAATATATTAGCTCAGCATTTACAACACAAACAGAAGTTCTAACGGGCTGGGGCACAGATGTTCATGCCAATATGAAGGACCATATTTTTCTAAGATGATTGTTGAAAAGCATCGTTTTCTAAGCTCTTGACTTTAAAAAAAAAAAAAAGCAATTATTTCTTCATCCCAAATAAGTGGGAATAAACCAGCCAGTCCTATTCACTCATAAGCAAAACAACTTTTGAGGGGTTGATCAGAAAAAGAAGGGTCAGCTAAAACAAAAAAAGATTTTTTTTTTTAAGCTTAGATCATCAAATGCTTTCAATAAGCAGAAACCCTCACCCTGCAGCGCAGTACGATGCCCCTGTCGGCACGGATCAGGGCACACACACCGGCAGCGACACAGGAGGCCGAGCACGCTCACCAGCCCCGGTGCCCGAGCCCCACGCTACCAGCAGCGAGCCACCACCTGCAACTGGTGGGGTTTGGGGCGCCGGGCAGAAGAGGTCCTAACGAAATAGGATGGCTAAATATTTGTCACATAGCCTGTTTGTTTTATTTGCACAGAATTACAACAGATCGGGAGAAACCGTCCTTTGGGTGGTGGGTGACACTCACACAGCCGCACCGCCCAGCCCGAGCCCAGGGCAGCTCTGCCCCCTCACTCCCCAAGGCGCCGCCCTAGGCCCCACCCCGGCGAGGTACGAACATTTATTTCACCAGGTGCTTGAGCCAGTGGTGGCATTTTTCACTCCTAGAGCCACGCGACTACTTCTGTTCTTCTTAAGCCAATTTTGCAAACCACCCCCAGCGAGGCCGCAGCGGGGGCGCCAAAGTTTTCCCCTTCTGAGGAGCGGATTCGCCTCCGTATCAACCCTCGCTTGTGCTGCAGAGTTAGCAGATCACAATGTAAAATTCCATTAACGTTGTTAAATACTTAATTTATCTTATTCACACTGTCACTATTCATAAAAATTTAACCCAGTAATTTCCTGTTATACAAAGCATAACAAAGTATGAATATTTAACTACAAGGTAAATAACACACTATTATTTTTTATTCTAAATTGTTGACTTCACTTAGCGTGTCTGCTTTGTATAGCACCACACTATTTTTCAATTAAAGGTCCAGATGTTTCAAGGGCTCCAGTAGGCAGCAGCAGTTATGAGAAATGCGTTATCTGCATTGCAATGATCACTACAACATCAGCTCCAGGCTGCATTAACATACTCATGTTTTATTCTCGCCCCCCTCCTAATGTACCAGTTAATTATACAACACACAGCTGAGAAACATAACCTCCAGAGCTGGACAGTTTCCTTCCACGCTTCCACCTGAACGGATTTTTATGTGCACCTCCAAACCATGATTTACATATATAACCACATCATCAAGTATCCCAAATTACTGCCTGCTCCTTCTTGGCATTCACTCCCACCATTAATAAAACTATGTAAGTCCTGAGCAAAGAATAAGACGTGTAATTCTGGTAACGGGGTATTTCAATCATATTAACACGCATTCATTTATACAATTCACTCTGAATTAAGAAATGTTTTACTTAAAGTGCTATGAATATGATTTCCTACTTTTTCCTGGTAAATGTTATTTGGAACGGAGGGAGAAACCCGCGTCCGTCCCCTCTGCAGCCCAGGCCCCGTTCACTTTCACACAGGTCCCAGTTTTAGGACAAATGGACACAGTCCCCCTGTCACCCCGCGGCGCTCAGCGGCTCAGCACACCCCCGGCAGCGCCGCCGGAGCCACCGCGGGGCCTGGAGCTGCCTTCCTCCAGAGGGCTGGGCTTCACAGCGCCCGCGACGGCAGCGAGCTCGCCGCCGATACGAAGCCCTTATCTATTCAGCTCCAACAGCTCTGCTGAAGAATGAAAACGCACGCTCAGATTTATCAAAATACAATTGCGAGAGCTGCAACAAAAGCGCATCCGTTACGCGAATCCATCCTCAGCTTCCGTGTAGTGAAGAGGAGCAATGGCCTACTTTAGAGGAATTATTTATATTTTACTTAGTAATAAACATTACAATTTAATACTGAGGAACAGAGTTATTCTTTGTAATAACAAAATGCGACAAAAACTTATAATTAAAACTACACCATAACCATTATTTGTACGATAAGAAATGTGCCACGATATATTTTAACGAACAGATGCTATAGCAAAGACGAATGTTTTCAGAAATATTCAATCCTTGAACAGATCAGCCCCTAATCCTATGCTTCTGTTGCATAAAGCAGACAGCTTAAGTTCCTCGAGGACATTAGCCAACCTTAGGTGGAACATTTTTAATACATCACCATGTCACTTTTTAATGTGCCACAATCTATTAACCACATGGCAAACTAACAGGGATTTTTAAAATATGGGTTTTATAGCTTTGTGCTGGTGATTAATTAAATAAATAGCCAGCGTTTCACAAATCATCCCTCTAATTAGTCTAAACCAGACACTTTGCATTCACGGGCATCATTGCCATCTGAAGCTCACAGAAGGGCAGGAGCGTCACAGGCCGAGTCTGTGCACGCCGGAGCGCAGCGGCGCCCGGCAGCCCTGGCTGGCACGGCACCGCGCAGCCCGAGGCAGAGCCACCGTCTTCACAGGTGCTGCAGTCAGCTGGAATTTGACTCCAGCTGCTTGGAAAAGATGTTCCGCGCAATTATTCTCCCTCATCCTGAAGGAAACAATCGAGATAACAAAGGAAACCGAGCTGGAGCTGGAATTTGACCTGAAGGAGCAAAGTTGTGTGCTGCAGAAAATGAGCAAATATTAAAAGGCAGGTGCTAGAAAAAATTTACGAGCTAAATGATACGTTTTCGGTCAAAACATTTCAAAGTTGAAGCTACAACTAATTACATGCAGTCCACTCAAAGAAGCCAAGCAATGCTTATCATTAAAATGACTCAATTATTCTCAAAAAAGAGAAAGTCATCTGTAAAACCTGCCTGAGATCTCATCGGTTTTGCTGTGCCTATCGAGATAGATCATTTCCCCCAGAGCTCAAATTAAACTCTTAACAGTTAATAGGCTCAAGTTTTACTACAGGTTTTTCTCCAAATTATTATTAACTGGAATTTCCCATCTAGGAAGGTTTCTGTATGGAAATAGGTTCTGCAGTGTTTAGCAACGCTATCGCAACAGCTTTTTCCCCCTCAATTTAAAAACCATCAGAGAGACAGAAGATGCTGGGGCAGCGGGCTGCTGGGGAGGGCGGGGGCTGAGCTCTGCCGGGCGATTCCTTTCTCAGCACCAGTCACCGAATGGGCCCCTTAAACCGAAGGTTCCCTACACTCAGGAAGGTGCCTGCGTCACCCGGCGAGGTTCAAGGACCAACTCAGCCCCGCTCGGCCGGGGAGGTCACCCGGGACCCCGGGCACCGTCCCACCCGCCGAGCCCACGCCGCGAGGGGCTGGCGCTGGCTGCGACCCCAGCCCTGCCCGGGGCAGCCCGGCTGCCAACCGCGGCTCAGCACGGTGCTGAGCGGCGCCTTACCCCCTCCAACTTTGTTATTAGGAGCAAAAAGTCATGGGATTAAAAAGCGCAGCCCTGAGAAAATGATCCGTGATAAATCATCCCAGGGCTGGATGACACCAAGAACCCTCATGTACAGTTTGACTTGGTTGTTTTATTTGTCAGCGAGGTGTACTCGTTTAATCAAACTAAATTTAAACAATCGTGCTTCCAGCAATACGGTCACCGCTTTGTACTGCAAAAATTATTAACAAAAGAATAAATGCCTTAGTGCTCTGCTAAATAAAACCATTTGCTCTTCCCGCAAAAAGGACAGAATCCAATTCCAAGAAAAATACTAAAGCCTCTTCGGCTGTCTCCTTCAGTTTGACGATTTCTCTTCAGAGCTTAAGGAACGGGGCAACCCCGCGATACCGGGGTCGACTGCCAAAGTGCACCGACGCTGCCGAGCCCACTCCCCGCTCCCCAGCGCGGCTGCCGTCGGGTCGGGCTCGGGCAGCGAGCCCCGCGGCGAGGGGGCTGCGACCAGCACGGCGCCCGCCCGGCCCTCCCGGCACCCGGAGGGCAACCAGGAGCAAGGCAGCTGAGGAACAGGGTCTTAGCGCCTAGGAGAAAGAATCGCAAGACCTGAGACTTAATTCTACCCTTTCCCAGTGACTGGAATAAAACCCCACAAAATGCCTCAAACCTGCAACACGAGTTCAGACCTTGGATTTATTCTTTTGAGAAATCTGAAGTTCTAATTAACCGCGCTGATAGCAACCAAACAGATTTTCTGTGGCTGACTTGTCTCTTTGTTTTTACTGGCAGCACGACTGCAAAAAGAATTGGCCGACTGTGAAAATTTTATACCTCTTCTTTTGGAAAATAATATTTACATTACATATGAATGGGCACTGAAATTCTACGTTATTTTTCTAATTAAGTACTGTTTTCCCTATTATTGTGCCCACAAAATTACTTTTATAAATATATTTTACACAGCATGTAATGTACATTCTGAAACAAGACAAATGACTCAGACTTTGAGCTGAGAAAAAACCCTGGACTCGCTGCTTTCTGCAGAATTAATATTCCATGATACTTTTCAGAAGACTGGCCTAATAATTCCAGTATGGCCAAGATCTCCCTGATAATTATACCCCAGCGCCATGAATGTTCTTTGCACTTTTATCTGGATACAGAAAGGATCTTCACTTCCTACTCATAACTGCTTGCATTCAGCACTAACGCTGCGTTTCCCCTGGGAAGCGCCCCGCTAAAGAAGTCAGTAAGGGGTGGCCAGCCCTGGCCGCAGCTGATGTCATGGAAAGGCTGCGGTCCTGCCTGAGGTCATTTCGAGCCCAAAGCCAGCTAATCCAGTTATTTAAAGAAAGGAGTAAATACATTCTGTACGTGGTAGGGAACCTGTATCAGCATTCCCGATGACCACGATGTTGGGGAAGGCAGCCCAGGACTAAGAACATCAGGACCTTCTGCCTCTGACCCTACGCCTCTCTCCCTGAAACGGCGCAGGCGCTGGCTCACTGCTTCTCAGAATCACAGAATCGCTTTGGTTGGAAAAGCCCTTTAAGATCATTGAGTCCAACCTTAAACCTAACCCTGCCATCCCACCACTAAACCCTGTCCCTAAGCACCTCATCTAGCCTTTTAAATCCCTCCAGGGATGAGGACTCAACCACCTCCCTGGGCAGCCCCTTCCAGAGCCTGACAGCCCTTTTGGGGAAGAAGTTTCTCCTAATGTCTTCATCCACCGCGAAGCGCCAGTTTAGCAAGGGTCTCTCGCAGGCAGCTTCAGCAGCCGCGGGCCATTCCGCTGGTGCCTTTTCAAAGGCTTTTCAAGAGTTTCGCCTTGGGAAGGTTGTGCCCTTAAAACGCTCTGATGGGCTGGTTCACGCAGGCTTGGGGGGCGCCGGATGCAAAGCTGTCCTCCCGCGGATGACGCTGCCAACACCAGCCCGAGCGCCCCCGCACCTCCACCGCGCGTCCTGACAAGGGGCACCCAACACCTTTTTCCTGGGACTTAGGCCCCCATCAGCCTAAGGTACAGTAAATTCAACCGCCATAGAAAGACGAGAAACCTCGCCTCTCAGTAGATCGATTTTCCTCGTCGCAAATGAAAGCTTTACTGGTATTACGAAGCTAATGAGGATTATTTGCCTATTTGTTTCAGACAGACAAATAAAGAAATCAACGTGGAAAAAAACAGACCGTGATATTGCCTTTAGAAATTCTGAGTGGGGAATATTTAATAAGATCTTAAATAAATAAATAATAATTTAACAACATCTACATTTATGATGGAAACAGGAATAAACCAATTACCACTCCATTCCAACTTGCTGTTTAACTGCAACCCCAGAATCCTCTGGTTAGCGACACTACGGCGCCCTAGGAGAGCCCTTCCCTGCAACCAGCCTCCATGTTTCAAAATTCTGTTTCAAGCACAGAGGTCAGATAAAGGCACAGTCTGTAAGACTCTCCTCCAAGAAACAAACCCCAAACCTTCTCTCCCACAGGAATTTTCCTCACCATACACATTTCTGCTAAACGTACGCATCGCGTCCTCCCGCAAAGAGCAGACAGTAACGGCATTCGCTACTCAAACGTATCCGTAGTTCTTTGGCTGCTAAGAACCTCGCGAATACGTTTTTCATTTGGTTTGATCTGTAATTAAGGGAAGATAATGACATTAGTAAATTGCTAAAAATCAATTAGACAGAATAAAATGCAATATGATTCAGCCAAAAGATTAACAAGTGCATTATAAAAACGACTTTAAAATTCTTTCATTCTAATTAAGCTTGCTTTAAATGACCATTGCCTAAAAACTGCTTTTTATTTAAATGCATCATCAAACCGGCCATTCATTAACATTTTCCTGGATGTTGCATCGTACCGGCTGTTTTCCTTCCTTTTCATTTTTTTTCTTAAATAACATTTTATGCAAAGAAAAAGGGTTCAGAAGTTTCGGCAGAACTCCCATCAAACTCGCAGGTCCTCTACCGACCCCGGGCAAGGTCCGAACCGTTGAATGAGCTCCCATTTGTACTCACAAGCATCTTCACTTCGTGGCATTCGTCGAAATTAAAATATTCAAGCAGAATTGCAACTTCTCCCACAAACCCAAAGGCCTGGACCTGGCACTGAAGGTGCCCCTGCTGCTTGTCACTTCACCGAAGAAGTTACCGAGTGAGGCAACCAAAGCCCGGGTCAGGCTCAGCCTCCCCACGCCGCGTCCAGGGCGGAGAGACACGGGTCCTGACAAACGACGTTTCAAAGATGTAAAAGGTATTTTAGACTTTCTTTTGTCGGTGCCTATGTTCAAACTGAAGGGAAGTGGGAGGGTGGCCATGATGCCCTCCACGCAGAGAGCAACTGGAAGCGACGTAGCCCTGTTAGAACCACACAATTTCAGTGTCTTACAACACTGCTTGCAATACGTCAAGCGTGAGATTTTTTTTTTTTCCTTGCTACAGGAAAAATTTAGTGTTTGACATGGATCCTTACTCACTGCCGCACACCACACTATTCCTACATTCCACAAACTTCAACATCCCTCCAACGCTCGCACCCTCTTTAGAGAGGAGCGTGCCAGATTTCAAACGGCTGAAGCAAAAAGGAGCTTTGATGAGAAAAGTGTTTTATGAAAGGCACTTACAATCAAGCTTAAGCATAATCTTTTTGAAAATGGTTCACAGAAGAACTGAAGGGATGAGACGTTAACATGGGAAGGCTGTGTGAAGAATTGGGAGAAGATGAGCAAGAGAGGCGGCACGGGGCGACCGCAGAGAGCAGGCACGGGCGCAAAGCATCGCTTCTCGCTGGCGTTATGGGAAAGGGTACAGAGCAAAGAGCTGGAAACTCTGAGCTGATTACTTTTTTATTATTACTTGAAGTATTCTGCAAAGAATGATTAAAGAATACGTTTGGCTTTGTTACAGCACTGCCTTTTGTCCATTGGCAGATGAACTAAACCGAGCACTTGGTGGGGAACGCACAGCATCACGACAGATTTTTGCAAGTCTCAGATTCGTAAGGGAAGACACGTCCACAGACACAGCACACGCAATAAACCCGCATCCCACTGAAGCGCTATCTAATCTCAACTGGTTTTAAGTGCAGTTTAATTTTAAACAAATTGGCCAGCAACCTCTCCAAGATCAATCACCGGCATCTTTAGGAAGGTATTAACATCTGCTTTTTCATAGTCTTCTTCCACAACTCCAGAGTAGCTCCTCTTCCCCCCAAGAAAGCGTGGAGAAGAGTGAATCTAATTACGTACTCACATGCAGCACAGCAAATCAGTTAAATTAAACCTGTATTTCACCTAAGTTGTATGGAGTGCAAACAACATTACTAGCTTTTCTAATTTCATACTCTAGTACTCCCAAGTAAATAAGAGAGAGGAAAAAAAAGTAAAGTTTTCCTACAAATAGAAACTGTCACTTACTGGGATGTGATCTTTTCAGCTCATGCATCCTAAATGCATGCAGAGATATTATATGCACTTTCTATTTAGCAATTTAATTATATCTTTGCAGTCAGAGAGTGGCAATGGTTTGCAGTAATAATCAGGTGAAAGCATTCTCACATTAATATGCTGGAATCCGATGTGTTAATTTGATGCAACTTTGCGTTGACAATATGTGATTAATTTGTTCTAAGGCTAGCTATGCTCCGAGCTCTGACAGTTTAAAATGCTGGGTTTCTTTATCCATATCACTATTTGACACGCCTTAGCCCACTGCTTTGCTAGGACCACTGTTAATTTGTAATGAACTGGCTTTTCAGGGGGCTCCTTCATTTTTAATTCTGTCAGTGTCACCTCCTTGAGGCAAATTATAAGTTTCCTTAGGTGTGATTACTGCCAAGTGCTGCTGATAAGAGGTTTGAGAAAACAGGGTTTTATAAAGAAGTCAGTATTTAATCTGCTGAAACAGATTTATTACCTCTAGACAGATAAATATAATAGAAAGTTCTTTCATTTAAAAGTCATTTTCAAGTTCTCCTTTACCTCCAACCCCAAAATAAGAACACCTAGACAACAATAGCAATGTCTTCGGGAAAGAAAAGGCGCTACATAAAATTCTAAAACTAACCCAATGCCCATCCGAAGGGACACTCAATTACATCTCTGTCCAACTTAACACACATGGAACGCGAACACAGACACGCAACCGCCATAAGATAAATAATCCAACCAAATCACTGGGGACCCCATCCTTCAGCAAAGCCAACAAGACCAGCGACACGGGGGGCCCGCTGCAGGACGCCAGGACACGTTCATCCCAGGAACACCACTTCCCTGAAAGCAGACTTCTAAACTGGCGCTGAACCAGCCCAGAGGATACTGAGATTCCTGGTAAAAGAACGGGTTTTACCCTCAGACAAACGTACTTCGAAATGCCAGGGAGCAGCACGGGGAGGAACGGGCGTGCGACAGCCCAAACTCAGCCGGCCCGAGCGGAGAACGCAGCCGAGGCTGAGCCTGAACCCCAAGGTCTGCAAGTGGGGAAGAGCGGTGGGTAACGAGCGCCAAACGACAGATGGGTGGCCAGCTAGAGCTGCTGAAACGCGATCATCCTAAATACATTAAAAAAAAATTAGGTAAGTTAGTTCTATCCCTACTATTATGCTTCTGCCCTTTACAGTAGTATCACAATCTCAACATAAAATTGATGGGAAGAGGCCAGGGCTGAATGAAGCATTTAAACAAACCCCCAAATTCCCTCTGACCAGACACTCCTGCATCTTCTACCTTCATCAACACTTCCCAAGTATCTTACACTTATTTGGTACATCTGCTTACACGCCCAACTTCTCACAGGTGATGTGCTTGCTGTGACATTAAGTCAGCTTCATGAACCCCTTGGATCTTACAGACGGGAGCCCAGGCTGACTCCCAACACCATTCCTTTGGCCCGTTAGCGATGGGAGCTGGATCCATCAGCAGCTACACTGAACACCAACGCATTCACATTCCCCCTGTGAGGAGAACCCCTTAGGCAGGAGGAACGAGCTCCAGGACTGATGAGAACTGAATATTCAGAAGTAAAAGGCATCCACAGAGATAACTTGCATAGAGGATGGGTGCAGATTTAAGGCGCACTTTAATGCTGGGGTGCGCGCGCCCCTGTAACCAGTGCGCACGTATACGCAGCCAGCACAAAA
>JADKXX010005282.1:0-25000 GCA_017310255.1 Butorides virescens | reverse complement strand
GCGGCAGCCCATGTTTCTAGAAACCCGTCCTGAGGCCGTTCATCCCCCGCCATCCCTGCTCTCGTACGCTGCAAGCCCACTGCACGGGAGCGGCGCGGGCCACGAGGGCAGGGACGGGCACAGCACTGACGGCCAAAAGCGGAGCCTCGCCAGAGCCGCCCAGCCGGGAGCCCACCGCTTCCGCGCGCCCATCGCGCCGGGCAGAGCCCGCTCCTCCTTCCCCCGGCCAGCCCGAGCACCCCCCGGCAGAGGCGGCTCTCCAGCAAAATGAAATACAAATGAAATGCAAACAAAAGCCAAGGGAAAGGCCGGTTTCCATCTCAGCCAAACAGAAATATCCTTCTCCTGGGGCCAGGTGGGCGCGTGCCAGCCCAGGCGACGGAGCAGCCGGTCCCGGTGGCACCGCCCCGGCGCAGCACGGCTCTGCCGGCCGCAGCAGGAGGTTCCCAGCGTAAATACTGACCCTGCGCTTCCACAAACAGTATGTGGACATATATGTTATGTACCATAAACGCTGACATTATAAACATCTTCACTATTTCAACTATTTTAGGGCGGTGCAGGTGGCATGGAAACCACTAAAACTGGCAGAAAAAGCAAATGCTTTAAAAAAAAAAAAAAACAAACCCTATGCAAACTTATTTAGGATTCAGATGAGGATCATTCTACTCAGCTTAGGGGCAAAATATTTAAATAAAAAAAATGCATTTTTTCACACTGAGATTTTAATCCTGGATTAATTATTTTAGACATTTTCCATATTAATTAAAGCAGTATTGCTTCTTTCTTAAGTTCTTTATCTACTTTCTTTGAGTAAAGCTATTTAATACTGGAGATTGTGGAAAACATTTGTTCATGATTATCCAGACATACAGTCAAACAAGACTGAAACAAGAGCAGCATGCAAAAATGTATTTAAGGACTATCATCCCAAAATGCTGCTAAAAGCTATTAACCAGTACGTGTTAATTGCCACAGCATTCATATTAATTTTCACTTCAGGCCCGACATTGTGGAATATTTCCCTTGATACATTTTAAACAAAGTTTAATTTAAGGAACTGCTTCTATCAACACTTATGAAAATTAACAGCCAAGCAATTAGCACTCATGAATTATCCCTTCCCCCATGCTTTCTGCAGCATCATTTTTAAAACAGTTGCTACAAGAGAAATTGTTGGGTTTTAACCCATTACCAAAATGAGCCACGAGAAACCCCGTTACGCTGTCCAGAGGTACCACTCCTCGCAGCGGCGTTTTTAGCATCTGTCCAGCCAAAAATCACATTGACCTATTTTTATGTAAATTATCTCCAGCAGCCAAGTAAACCCACAACCCCCCCGTAAGGTCAGAAGAGCCAGACTTCCTTCGATCTTCATTTGCAACTAGCAGTCATGAAAATAGAAATAAAAATACCTTGCGAAAACGTCATGCAGGAAAGGTTTTTGGCCTTGTAACTCAAGTTTTTTCTAGTACTGAATGATCCCTTCCTTACATTTTGATTGTGGTTTTCCAACTTTCTTCTCTGACTATTTTGCATATCCTTACCATCTCTTTTTTGCCTGTCCTGTAACACTTCTGGGTTTGCTAACGTCCTTCTGGGGATGAAGGAGCAGCCGTTTGGTGGCAGGCATGTCAAAAACTGAATTGACAAGACATTTTAGTGATTAAAATTTGTTAAAGGCAGCAGAGACGTGGAAGAAAAATGGATGTGGACTGGCTTCAAAGATGGTCTGGAGGAGAATGGTGAACAGAGACCTCAGGAGTTCCTCACTCAGTATGCGGTTCCGACAAAACTGAACATTTGATTCGAGCATGATTTTCCTCTATTCCAGCAACGGAATACATCTTGGTAACATTTTTCTTACCAGAGGGAATGGTCACGCAGTTGAATAGCTTTGACACTAATACTGTACTAAATCAGTACCCTTTAAGATTAATATCTCGGAGAAAACTCATCGCCATGCTTTCCGGCAACTCCTGCAAGTTACGCGTGTGATTTGAAAAGAAATATTCTGAATTTCTATAGAATGAAAAGATAACACATGCTTTTAAAACAACTAATGGAAGCAGGCAGGTAACGCCTAGGTAACCTGAATCCTGCCGCTGCAACGCGCGTTACAGCCCTCGTGCTTCCCCGGCGGTACCTGGCTACGGCTTCCCAATCCGCCTCACAGCCGGGCTTATTCTCCCAAGCTTATCAACAGTTGGTGCGTTGGAACAATAAGCCATCCAAATTTGATTTTTCAGATTCTGTAAACGGAAATATACCTGACGTTACCTATAAAATGGATAATGATGTCATTTGCATGCAGATAAAAGAAATCTATTTGGCCACTGAGTTCTTAAGCCTTCAAGTCATCTTCCATACAAGGACCACTGAAGTAGCTATAGGTAACTAAAGGCGTCCTTCCATACAATGCTCTCAAGATTTATTAACTGAGACATACAACCCACGTGATCTACAAACCTTGCAAATGATGCAGGGGTTAGGTTTACTTGGACTATTTTAAGGGGAAACTTGAAGCTACAGCCAAGAGTCGTTATGGTGTGCATGGCTTTAGTGAAGATCTGAGGTTTTACAATGTGCAGGAATCACCCGAATTCTTGAGCTGATTAGAATGCTTCCATTGTAGTTGCATTGCACAAGCTATATTCTCTACTATTTTGATAATTAATGAACTGATCAGAACAAGAAGAAATTAGAGAGCTTTAAAATTTTATTATTTCATAAAATTGCAGAAGTGGTTATGAAAAAGACACTAAATCTGGCAGAAAACACCTGCAAGACGTAAGCATTTTAATAAATTTCCTTGGCTGACATCGTGGCATGCAATGTCGTCTTACTTTTAACCGATTAGTTTAAAACAATACATCAAATGGCGGGAGGGGGCGGGAAGGACCCTGAAGAGAACGATTTTATTTGATTTTAGGTCAGTAAAGGAGCTGAATTAGTGGGAAGTGAAACCATTCAGAAAGCAGTCGAGTACTCGCAGGAACAAAGAGCTCCGGCAGAGCAAGGGGAGCTCTCCTCGTGCTTTGCCAGTGAACCACAAAACGCCTCTTATCCAACAAGCTGAAAATCTGTGTTACCAAACTCAAATATATATATATATATATATATAAACCAAAGGACTAGTTATAATCTCAAAGATTTCAGAGCCACCATGATCCCTTGAGTAAATACATAATTAAGTAGGGTTTTTTTAAGACATGTTTAATTAGGCCCCCAGCCCCTCCTCATCCCCCCTGCCTCTCCCCAATTATGTACCATTTCCCCAAGAGATATGTGGCTCTGTTAATTATGTAAATAAGTCATACACTATTCCCTGAAAGAATTGTATTTATGTGGAAAAATACTGCTCATTTATTATCAATAAAAACAAATACAAGACCTATGATATTTCATTTAAAATAATTTTTAAAAGCTAGATGGTTTTCGATTTTACATTACCGTCTGAAAATAAAATAAAAAAACCCAATAAAATAACTCTCTGCTGAACTATAATGTTTCTTCTATATCTCAGATGGTCAAGTAGGTATTTAAAAAATAGACCATACACATAGAAGTATAGAAAATAAATTTGATAAGCACACTATTGACAAAATTACCAGAGTAATATAAACAAAGCTGTTAAAATGAATATAGTGAGATTATACTCTAACAAAGTGACAATTCAGTTATTTTGGAGAGTTAAAAAGGTATTCTGATTTCTAGATCACAACTGAACTGATTCGTATCATACCCTACAAATCACACTTGAATGACAATGAGGTATTTCATTAATATCTCAAACTGTTACGGACAGTACGATTTCCTTCAAATGGACCAAACACCTCCTAAATGCATCAGATTTTTAAATAGGAAAATTAAGATGTTTATTACAGTCAACTATAATTCCTGTTAATACAGTAAAAAGTAGCTTGGATTATCAAAGTGGGAAGGAAACATGCTTAAGTTCCTCAAGCTTCTGAGAAAAATTCTAGCAAGTAGCCCAAACCATGCTCAGGTATGAAAGCACCAAGACTGGGGCACTTCTGAATTACGATACATTTCTCTTAATAAAGCAGTATTTATCTTATTTCCTCTGTGCATGACTGTTGGAAGTACACTCAAATGCTTGCCAAACTGAAATGACTTAAGAACAACAGGCTTTGAGCTTAGAAAAAAGGCATCTCTGTGCTGTCAGCATGGAAGTGCTGCTAGCATTGATTACTGAGGCCAGAAATTCTGAAAACCTGAGTACTCACTAGTCACTACTTACTAGTAAGTACAAAATAACAACTGAGGCAGCTTTTACTACATGGACTTCATGGTTTAAGTTACCGTTTCATAAGTATTCTAAATACTTCTAGACAAGCCAGTGGAATTACATCTCTGCCTTTCCACTTTAAGAATACTTAACAGAATATGAAATTCTTCCATCACAATGGTAATGAAGCTCAAACTTCATCCTCCCACAGGAGACTCCACAAACAAATCCAAGCAGAAAACAGAGCTGTGCAGTATTTATAATTGTTTTGGAACAATATGACACTGATCCATCACACCATGTTTATATTTCAGTTTCTAGATTTTATGACAGAGGAAAATATTTGACAGTACAGAGTAACTAAACCGCACACGAGGAAAGACAGTTATTCACAACTCTGAGGAACATCAAATGCAAGCTCTTGAAATGAGTGTGGTCAAGGAATGAATTTGACCTACCAGGTTTGTAGCGAACCTCCACCGTGTATTGCGTAAATGAGAACTCACGCAGAACTACATTGTTGAGTCCTTTTTTGCCCCAGACAACCTACTGATGCTTTGCTTTTCCACCCTCAAAACAGACAGTGGCTTTTCCCACTCTCATTGGAGCATTTTGAGGATAAAGAGTGTAAATCGTGGGATATCCAGCAAGTGCTGGGATGTGGCTAGACAAAACAGACATTTTAAAATGCCAAATAACTGATCATTTATACAAAGGGTCTCACCATCAACTCTGTTGAGAGACGTGCTAGGACTCTACCACAGTAAGCGTTTACCTAACTAACCCTCTGGAGAGGACAACAGCCAGGTAAGGTGTGCCTGATGGTATGGCATAGTTCTGCAATGAAAACGGGAGAAAGGGTTCTACCGAACCTGGAACCACTGTGTTTAAGAGAAGTTTCTAGAGAACCACTTTAAAATAACTGATGGCCTACAATAAAGTCTAATTAAAGCTTGAACAAGTAACTGCACACGAGATCTGCCTAAGGCCCATCATCTTCAGGGCAGGGACCACCTGGATATGAGAGAAAAACATCTGGTCCACTTACCTTGCCGTCAAATTTTGAGTACTCATTGAAGGGGTTATTCAGCTGCAGCGGACACTGCTCGAGTCGCACAGACAGTATTGACTGCTTCCCAGAACACGGAGATTTTACTCTGAAATTCTTTTTTTCAAATAGTGAGCTCAGCTCCTCTGCTGTAGATGAGAAAAGAGATGAGAGTGGTTGTACTAGGATATGTACAGAGGCTACTGATTAGCACAGAAAGATAACGCTGTGAGAGGCAGAAGCAAATCAAATATATAAAACAACAAATGCTTTAGCAGGGCAGAATCTACCAACACCCTTTCATAGCCCAAAGGCACAAAACCATAAGAAGTTTGATTAATGCTACTGTTTAGGCTGAGGAAAATATGACTTTTTCCCATACGGAAAATGGAACTGATTGCTGCAAGATCCACTTGAGTCAAGACAAAAATCAAGATTCAACGAGAGAATTACGCATTCCTGGTCTTCCTACTTGCCTACCTTTTTCTAAATGAACAGTAAATGCTATGCAGAAGGGCTGCTGACATTTACAACACGTCATGCAAAAGCATTTCAAACTGAGCTTGTAACACATGACCATAGAATCATAGAATCACAGAATCATGATACTATACTATGTTACAGGACAATATTATACTACCCATGACTATATTATAAAGTCGCTGTGCTGCCAGCAGTAGGCTTGGGACTACATTTGATCCAAAAGAACCATTTCTTCGGATTTTACTTCTCACGGTAGACTGGATACCATCTCCTCTCAGAAAAATGTCAAACCTGAAAACACCATTCCAGATAAACAGTCTGGAAAATAATTTAAAAACGCTTCCTAAACCCAACGGTGATAAGCGTTAGCAAGTTCTTTGTGTGGTCTGTGAAGGCTCATAAAAGCCCCTGACAAGCAGCTCTTTTCATATGAAGAGACTGCATAGCTGAATTTCCAGCAACAGTTAACTCAAAATTCACAGGCATACTTAAAAAAAATATAAAATTGGGGCTTCTTATAAGAACACTACAAAAATCAGGACAGAGCCTGGGGTGTTTTAGCATATCAGTACCAACGGGTCTCATCTGCAAGAAACTGTGACTGAATCTGGACAAGTTTTTTCCACATCTGCTCTAGGAACCAAGTACCCCCAAACTCCATCAATCACTACTCGAGACCCAGCACCAGCTCTCCTGGACCGACTCTGCTCCACTCTGCCTTCCTACCTTTGGGTTCTCCCACATCTCAAATATTTATGTGTTGCTTCTCCAGGGAAATGAAGCCGCTCCCAAGGCAGAAGGGCTTGGGACTCGATCTGCAGGGAGTTGGTTAATTTCTTAAAATGCAAAATTAAAACTCGTCAAATTATAACTAGTCAAAAGCTCAGTTTATTTTTATCAGCAGATTGCCTGAAAATTCAGACAGTTGGCAAAGTGCTAAATACTGGCACTAAGAGACACCCAACAGTCTTGTGAGAGGCTGTGATTAACCAAAAAAGCTTGATTAAATCCTTTTAAAATGTGGCAACTTAAACTCCATTAGATGTTCTTGGGTTTGTAACAAGCTTATCTGCTGGGTTTTGTTTGGTTTTTGTTTTTTTTTTTAAAAACCCCAACAACTCAATTAGAACTATGCCAGGGTATTACCCCTTAGGTGGTATTTCTTGGGCATTTGGAAAGTACTCTGCACCTTAGAATTCAATCTGATGGTTTTATTGGTTCAAGTGCAAAAGCAAGTCTTCCATCTTCAAGTTGTGTCTCTATGGAAATGTTGAGACGATTTGTTTATCACTTCCTTTGTTGGGATGTGCAAGAAGAGGATCTCAAGAATCCTTCTGCGTTCATTAGCGTGACATCTGTTTTATTTTGAGTTTTGTATAGCTTTTACTCAAGTCAAATGTCTCACATGACTGAAGAGTTTAAATACTCAGAGAACCACAGAATCACAGAATCGTTTGGGTTGGGAAAGCCCTTTAGTCTCCTCCAGCCCAACCGTTCCCCTACCCCTGCCATCCCACCCCCAAACCCTGGCCCTCAGCACCGCCCCTGCCCGGCTGTTAAATCCCCCCAGGGCTGGGGACTCGACCCCTTCCCTGGGCAGCCCCTTCCAGCCCCTGACAGCCCTTTGGGGAAGGAATTGTTCCCTGTGCCCAACCTCACCCTGCCCTGGTGCACCTTGAGGCCGTTTCCTCTCATCCTATGGCTTGTTACTTGGGAGAAGAGAATACATTCTATAAGACTAAATTCAGCTGGCTGAGATGCAGTTTTCCTTTTCCAGATAACGTCATAATTTCAAAAAATTCAACTCATTTAGGAAGAGGAACCCAAAACCTTCTAAAGATTCGTGCAAAAAGCTAGAAGATGATAGATCTTCCATCGAGCATTTTGTCAAATAATTCCTGACAGACAGGGGCTGTGAGAGTTCCAATTAAAAACATCGGGGAAAAAAAAATAAATTAAAATTCTCAAATTTCAAGGGAAAAAATATTTTTACATTAAACGAGCTTCAATTGCATAATTTTAAATTCTCAATTAAAACTAGGTTTTGCCATTAGTCTATATTATATGTATTTTTCACCTTTGGTGGTTTTGCTAGCTATAAGCACTTCTATACGGGCTGAACGCAAGGCTTTGGAAGATTCCCTCGATATATTGTTAATTTACATTTTATATGCTCTGAAATGAACAAATGGAAGATGTAAACAAATGCTTTATATCTTGCTTTCATCTAAAAAATACCTAGTACTTTAGAAAAGACCGTAACCTTTTGTATGCATACCTGTATTTGGTTTATAGGACTCAGAGACTGCTTTACTAACAGAATTTGATCTCTACGCTGCAGGAAGCTGAGATGTTCTTTTCCTCTTAGTGAAGAGGAACTGATGCACAGAAAGGTGACGTGAATTGGTGGCGCAGCAGAACGGGAAATCCAGACCTCCCGTGTGTTACACTTCAGTCACCAACCACCCCCGAAGCATCTTTGTGTTTGTTCATCCCCAACCGACTCCAAACACATGGAGATTTTCAAGTTCATACACCATTACCACCTTATCTCCCAAACTCAATCCTGACAATGCAAACAGCTCGTCTCATGACAGCAGGCAAACAGATGATGAGTAGAAAACATTTTTTTTTTTCTCATTACCATACACAAAATTACTCGTCTCTCACTTCCCTTTATCCTGGTTTGTGTACTTTTTTTTCTGTACATTGTAATTAAAAATGGGAATCACAAAATGCTCAATTGCCAGATGCCTTGGATTACGACTCCATATCCACCTGCAGAAAACGCTTACCAGAGTTTCTCTCGACCGCAAGGCATCTCGCTGGAGGTGGCATCGTCAGGCCCGCTAACACAATACCAACTTCCCAGCATCCTTTCGATTTGCATGGCGCCAACTGTAGGCTCAGCTTTGTCTCAAGCTCCGAAGGCAGCAGCCAAATTCCCCCCACCTGAGAACAGCTAGTTCTGTTGTCAGGCTGCCATACGTATTTTCCAATAATGCTGAGCTCGAGGAACAGACCAGGCCGAGCCTCACGCGCGCAGGCGGCAGGGCAAGGCACGGGCAGTGCCCCGTCGGGCTCCGCTTTGCCCGGCCTCTCCCTGCTGGGCTGTTCTTCACACAAATACGTGACTAAGCCGAGAAGGAAAGCCAGCTCCGCCAATACAGAGATACCGAGCGCCTGGAGTTTTGATGTGACTTATTTTTTATTTAAATTTGTCCTGCAGCAGGGAGGGACTGATCTATTTGACTGCACCCCAGCAGATTCTTGCGGAGGGGGACACCTCCACTGGCTGACAGATTACAGCTATTTTCAGGGCAGTAAAACGGACTCGGTGTTGGGGTGGAGCCCACAGGAATAAAAACCCGCAAGCAGCAGAGACCCAGCAGGAAACTGAGTCCCACTGCGATTCAGTGCAAGGAAATCCCAAGCAGTACCCAGCCAGGGCTAAAGAAGAAAAAGAGAATTGCATCATCATTGGTCAAACGCTGTAAAATACTGAGCAAAGAGAGTCGGAGGTTATGGTAGATTAAACTTTAAAACCTACAACTCTGCTTACAGAGGTAGAAAGGCAAAACCATTTTAGAATGCATTAATAGAGGTATCAAACATAGCTGAACACTGCGCTAAGGATTAGTGCAACCGTGTTGCTCGTGTGAGCAGCTTTGTTCACTCCTCTGAAAAAAGATATTCCAGAGCTGGAGAAGGTTCTGCAAATGACAGCCAGGAAGACACAAGGATTTAGGCAAAAAAAGGAGATTACACAGGGACCTCATTAAGGTATACACAAATTTTTGAAAGAAGTAGGCATGACAGACCATACAAAGGTTTGAATGTCTGTCAAATACCACAGGAATAGATACCAGCTCGAGCTATACAATGAGAGAATTGAGACAGATTTTTGATTTCATATATTACAATTTAAATTATGTAGAACATCCCGTCAGAAATGCTTAATTACTTAATAAAAAAAAAGTATAGCATATTTTTTGATAAATCGGTGATATTAGTTTTTCCAAGGAAGGCTAGATAAGCTAAGGCAGCATTTATTATGCTTTCATTTAAGTAGATCATATATACACATTATTTCTTAAGATTTTCCCCTTGTCTAGAAAAGTAACCACAAAAATATTCTAGAAAAGTAACCTCTGCAAAATTCTTCATCACATCCGGCACACCAAATGCCCCTGGAGATACTGGAAAGCCGTAACTTACATGGAGATAAGGATCCTGCATTTCGAATGCAGGCACTCGCCGTCACCTACCCACCCAGCAAGGACAGGTCCCGAGCACGGACAGGTCCCGAGCACGGACAGGTCCCGTTCCCTCCCTCCTTCCCTCCCAGTAACGCCGAGAGCTTTACTATCGCCATTTCTTGCTCACTGGGACAACAGAAGCCTTAGAAGATAGCGATGCTACAGATGACAGAACACACAAACACGGTATTAATACCTTATAATGCAAAAGATAAAGCAGCCACTCGAATTAGTTCAGACCCACAAACGAGGTTTTGGACATTTTTTCTTTACCCAGAGAACCATTAACAACACGGGATGCCCCCGTCGCAGCCTGCGGCACCCCGCCCCCCGGCAAGAAACTGCGGGACACCCCGCGGGGGAACGGGCGGCAAACACAAGAGTATTTCCTCTGTGCTTAAGTGAAAATTTCAAACTGAAAATAATGTAACCATCAAAAGCAGGACTAAAACCAGTAGGAAAAGAGATGATCTTTTATTTTTACCTGAGTAAGAAGTATTTCTGTCTTTCCACTGAACATTTTTGCATTTTATTTGATTCTGTCTCTCCTTCCGCAGACGTTCTAGTCTCTGAGCTTGAAAAGAAATATTATAACTATAAGTTTGTCAATGAAAGTTTACTATAAACAAAGACATAATTAACTACCTTTATATGAATAAAGATGTTTTATACTGCATATGTAGGGGAAAAAGTCATAAAATTTTAAAGGTGGCACCCCTGAAAAGCAAATACCAACAAAAACATGAAAATGTTCTTGATTTATAATTGAAATTAGAGGATATAAAACATTAATAGAGATCATAAAGATAGTATTAACATGGAAGAGAATAATAAAATGTGAAAACTTCTGTGATTAATATGACATTTCATTATATAAATCATTAATAACGGTCTTAAAGGAATTTTAATGCACAAATGAACTGAAGTGAATATTACATTACAGGAATAAAATTACTGTTATGAATTACTCTACCCGTTTCAAAAATTAAAGATAAATGAACTCAGACTAGACTATTAAAGTTTTAAATATAAAATCCTTTATCTAAAAATCATGAAAATTATAAAATGTCAAAGCTATATAAATTAGCATAGCTTTTTCTTCAGTGTGCTGAAACAGTTTATAGGTAGTAAAATAAATGATTTGTATCTTCACAACATTAGTCAAATCCTAAAATGAATATAATATTTCTTTACGTATATTTTGACTCCATCTTCAAAATACGTTTTGAAAAAAGCCTCCAATAGTTACAATATCAAAGAACGTGGAGGCCAGGATAGCAGACGAATACCTTCGTGATCCCTTTGTTCACAGCGAGATCCCGCAGGACGTGGTCAGCAGAGCCTGGCAGAAGCTCCCCAGGCTACCGCAAGAAGTGACTGCTCCATCCCACGGAGCGTCCGCCCAAAGCAAGGGCGCGGACTGGGCTGGCAAGCAGGACTAACAATGTTGATCACCAAAGGAAACAATTTGCTGGCTATATTAGCAATTTTGATGTATTGAGATCATTCATTAACTAAAATGGGTTTGTAGAAGAGATTCTAAAATGCTAAATTACTCTGACAATTTTTAGATATAATTTGAGTTCCCTGAGCCATTTCACCAATTAAAAAAAGGTTAATAAATATTTTCTATCCCTCCTATTATTATTCTTTTACATTTAGTCTTTGAACGGAATTGTGGACACAGAAGTGAATTTCTCTGCCCCCAGAAAAGCTCTCAACCTGGGAAGTGATGAAAACCGTAATCCTTGGCGGCTGAAGGGCTGTAACGAGCAGCGCAAGGCACAAGCGCAGACAGGGACTGTGACGCCTTTTTCCCACTGAAGTCAACATGAGGTTCGTGCCTAAATACCCCTCTGTACCTTACTCTGCATGACATAAGAGAAGATGTATCCCCACTTGTAAGTTTAAATATTGGGTAAAACACTATTGTAGCACAGATATTTTGTTCTGAAGGAAAAAACTTCTTTCTTCCCCAATTACTGTCCAGACTGTAGCTCAAAGTTACCTTCCAAAACCCCTTCTTCCCCAGTGGGCCATCAAAAAATATCTGTTAGATGCATATGTAAACAACGGATAAAGGAAAGATGTAGAATGGAAATAAGCTCAACGCATGTTTTTATCCTATTTGGTATTTTCACCCCGGTCCAAACAAACGCACTAAAGCGCAGTCACCATCTTCACTAACCCCATCCTACTCCTCTATCTACAGCTGATCACAAGCAATCATTTACTGTGGGATTGCATTATAGCAACTCCAAATTAGATGGAATTATCAGTACCTATTAGAAGTCTGAATTATTTAAGGTTCATTCCCCCAAGAAGCATGTTAGTTTGAAAGCTTTCCGTGTGAAAAATGTCACTGACCAAACGCAGTTCTTGTTTCATTAACTGGCAGCTACCAGAGGAGCCTTTGTTTCTCGTCCTGCGGGCTGGGGGAATTTGCTGCTTTCCCCTATACCCAACGCCTGCACAGACCTCTCTCCACTGCAGTTTTTTTTTTTTACCCTCTCTGGATACGGCAGACGGAGCCCAGAGCCAAGGACGCATCGACCTCCCGTGGAAAAGGGGGAAGCGCTCAGTGGCTGACAGCCCCAACACCCCGACGCGTCTCGCCCTCTCCACATCCCTTTCCAGTCTAAGGGGGTGGCTTTGGTATTAGAATGCACATAGAATTCACTTCCCAGTTTGCATACCCACATGAAACTACCTAAGAACAAACACTTCTGTAGTCTTTACAGAGATGTGTTGAGCCTTCCGTTATTTCTACAATTTCTGAAAAAGATACTACCCTCGTAAGGTACTTTATAGCAAAACAGCTTTGCAAAAGAGAATAAGAAGTTACATTCCATCCAAATCCAATGGTTAAAGATGGCACAAGCAGAAATCATTTTATTTAGCGGGGCATAAAGCCAAGGAGACTACAGAAGAGCTTGCACGTTAAAGACGTTGGCCACTATCTCCTGTTGATACCCCAAATTACACCATCTTCTCCTTCCAAACCTAAAAACCATTATCTGCTTTTCAAAGAACAAATGTTCCTGCTCTTGCTAAATCTACTCAGGTAGTTATGGATTAAGTAAATGAGAAATGCCCTCACATTTGCCCGTTTTAGGAGCAGGAACTGCAGATTTCACAGTTGAGGAGTTTTTATACTTATGAGATGTCTGAACACTTTGTTCTGTGTATGTATGTATGTATCTGGTTTCTTCCATCAAGAACTTCGATAAGTACTTGTGTAATGCAAGAAGTATTGATATCAAAAATAGTTAACTTTAATTTATTCCTCTTCCAGTATTTTTGAAAAGGGTTCAGTACAGCTCCACTTGCATTCTTTGTAGGCTTTTTTCCACCCCGCCCCGTTTCAAAACAGCCCGATTGCCTTGACAACTGTATTAGGTTCCTGGTGGTACCAGCACCCACAACGGAACATAAAAGACATGCCAGATGGAGAGGCAAAAAACTGGCTCCCCAATGGACCGAGTGTCCTAACCATTATTTTAGAATACGCCACCAACTGGAAACCAGAATGGTTTTGATCAGTAATTTAAAAGGAGATTACTCTATCAGTCTACTCACTTGGTGACATAATCCTTCAGAATTATTTTTTGGAGCAATTATATAAAACTTTAAACTTTGCCTCTCCTTCCTCATGAAATACACCATCACCTCAAGGACAATGCTAAACTTTTCACCATGCCTTGAAGTCAGGTGCAGATCCCAGATCTAACTCTCTATCACAAGAGATCAGTGCCCCGTCTTTTCTGTAATTTTTGACTTCTTATTCGTAAAAGGTATTTCAAGATACTCAATACCATGCAACATCCTACTTGTTAGGTAGAGCACAGATGTTTTTTCTGAGCTCTAGGTGGTGTTATAATACCTTCAGAAGTCATTTGAAAAAAATATATACTGTAACACGGAAAAAACGGAGATCAGTATTGACAGCGCGCACCAACCTTTTCAAATATGTATTTTATACTGCAGAATTTTTGTTCATACCATTCCTCAGGTATAAGTCTGAATATCCCTCATATGAAACAACAAATGGGACAGCTTTCTTCCAGTCAAGACAAACTGAGTCTATTTTGAAAAGGTGTGCACCCTTAAACTTCCTAATCCTAGCTCAAGGTTTTTTTCTCAGAAATAAAACTTCGGAAGACAAAACATAGACAAATCATTCACTACTTCAGCTCACATCAAACTTCATTCCCCTCTTTTAGAACAAATAGATTTGATGCCTCACTAGGTAGATTTTTCTCAGAAAATAACTATCCTGTTCAGAAGTTAACACCCCTCCAGACATTAACAATAGAAATATCAAAGACTGTTCGTGTACTTTGGATTTAGACTTGATGTCTTCACAATTTAAATTTTTTTATACCTAAAACTGACTACTTCAATGTTCCCTTGTACATGAATAAGTAAAACAGCAATTAAAACTCAGTTGACAGCACACCAAAGTAACTGAATCATTACGTGTCCTTTTATATAAAGGGTCCTGACATTACAAAAGGAGAAGTTTGACAGATACCTAGCTAGTCATGCTTAGATTTGTCCATGCAAGCCAGACTAATAGAAACTGAATTTAAAAGGCTAATGTTATCTTGGCTGCAAACATCACTTACCTGTGTTTGATCGTCTTCTGATTCCAAAGTCCCAGCTTGAGGTAATATCGACTGATTGGGAATATACATAGCCCTGAGTCTCACCGTTGCTTCCCTGTGTTTCTGAACCACTGTCCCCATACGCTGATGAGGGATTAAACTTCTCCAGGTCGACATCGTGATCTATCAGGACCATCTCACACATCCCTGTGTCATCACTGGTCACGTGTGACTGCCGAATATGAGCAAGTATAATTGTTGGGTTGTCCAGGAAAGCCATTCTGTCCACAAGTCCACCGCTTCACTGTACTATCTTCTCTCCATCTTGTTTCACGGACACGTGTACCTAGAAATATAACATACACAGCATTTTAGAGGGGGGAAAAAACCTTAAAACCCTGATTCAAGAAGGTTTGTATTTCGGACACACAAAACCTGACTGACTCAGTTTTGTACAGTCAATTATTTTAATTCTGCTCCAGTTCAGCTGCGCTGCTTGCTGAGATCCACTTAAAGAATGGTGGTTTTGGAGGAGAGCTTGAAACCTGAATCCCAAGACAACGGAACACAGCAAACACCTACAGACAGGTCCCATTACTCTGCAACAAATGGTTGCTGTAGGGCAAAATATTCCAAAGACTGCACATAGAAGGACAGAGAGGAAATACACACAAGAAGCATCTGCCCATTCAAATGAATAAATTTACAAAACCAGACAGGGGGTTGAATTTCTTTTCACCCATCATAATAGTGTGTTACTGTTTTTCCTCTGCCTCTACACACCAGCTCTCTGATTACTTTATTAGAGACCCTCTTTAGGTTTTGTATGTCCAGGAGGAACTTTAAAGACGAAGAGATGTATCTCAGGGCAGAATACTGAACTGCTGCTGCATGGCGCTTCACATAGGGCAACTGCTGTCATACAGAAGCAGCTCTGCGATCAGACACCACTCACCTGAGTTCTTAAGCACTTTAACAACAGTCATCGCCGCTTACCTAAAATATTTCATTTGGAGTACTCAGGCGGCCTTACAAAACAAAGTAGAGGGCAAAGAAGAAAAGAAAAAAACCCCACAAACCCCAAACCACACTCAAACTGTTATCCTGTCTTGCTGTAGCTGTGCATTTATAGTTACGTTCATCTACTTCAAGTCTGGGCTGCCTCCGAAGGGGGCATCTCCATGCTCCTGTCTGGCCCCGCTCAGGTATTTCACCACCTCCCAAAGGCTGGCATTAGCACCTGTGTAGCTGCCAGGTGAGATGAATAAAAAAGATAACCTGCTGAAAATAACCTGAAAAGAAAAAAAAAAATTACTAATGTGCAGGCTGACCAGTCTGCCGGTGAGCGGCTGCAAGAGCACCGGCGCCGCCACAGCACGGGCAGCGGGAACATCGACAGCTGGAGCGGAGCCGAGGGTCCCGTCCAGCAGGGATGCTCAGGGCGACGGCGAAACCTCAGCCGGAGGAAGAGGGAGATCGCTGGGGTCTTAAGCCTAAGCTCACAGCGATGCAAGACTTGACGTGAACTCCAGAAGTTCAAAATCCCCACTGCTTTTCTAATTGTTTGCATATCTGAGGGGAAAAAACCCCAACATTTTAATGCCAGCTACAGAACTAAGTGTGTGTGTGTTTGGTATTTTGAACACAGAAACAACAACAACAAAACCCCTATTGCTGCTGTTTGCAAAACGTCTGTGGCAAGAAGAAAATACCCAAGGAAAAGAAACATTTTTAAACCCCACAAAGTGCATCCCATGAAAATCTGGTGAAGGCAGCTGGCCTTTTCCTGGCAAGTTTGAACAGAAGAAAATGAAAGCAAGCATCGGGCAGGCCTGTCCCAGGACCAGCAAACATTTCGCCATTTCCCCGCGTGCTTCCAAGGGCAGAGGTGTACCATCGTACGGAGCCCACGGAGCTGCTTCTGCATTTAAACAGCTGGAAGCAAAAGAAACGCTTTGGATGGAGACTCATCTACCCGTGACAGCAGCAAAATGTGAAGGTGCACTGTAAATTGCAAACCCACCATTCCTACCAGTATCCTCCCCAGCACCAAGCATCAGCACCCGCTCATTAGAACATTCAATAAATAGAGATTTACCACCATCATAATTTTAGGCTTTTTTTGCTCCTTTGGCCATAAACATTGCCATTTTTTGCTGAGAAACTGTGTCCTTTCTGCTTTAAAAAAATATACACGAATTCAAAAGTATTAAAACCAGACCCAGCAGCAAGAAAGAATTCAATAAAAGAACGGTAGTGACATAAAACTGCCATGCTGCTCGTTATTAATACACTAGCCCACCGTACATTTGAATAAATCTTGCTATTAGCTAAAGACGCCCCATCAGTATCCTTGGAGATGTTCAAAACCCCCGAGCTTCAGCTGGCCCTGCTCGGAGCTGGGACGAGATCTCCCGAGGTCCCCGCCAGCCTCAGCAACGCTGCGACTCCGAGTTCTATTTTTTATTTTCTATTTCCATTACAGAAAGTAGGCCTGCTCTCCCTGAAGGGCTTCTCCTTGTCCTCAAAGTGAGAGGCCGGGAGGCAAACGCCCTCCCGCAGGCAGCCGCCTCCCGGCCGTAAGAGCCCAACTCAGACCGCGGGACTCGGAGAACGCAGGCGCAGCCGAGTCTACGGCCGTGGATATTTTATAGAAGTGCACTGAGAACGTTCTGTCAATTTAATTATTTGCACACCGCTTATTAGGAAAGGCCATGCTTACCTGCAAGCGGTAAGGACTTGTTTAAATAAGCAACCGCCTTAGGCTCCTAAAAGGTCTGCAAACTCCCAATCAAAAATTACTGCTGCCCCATCAATGTGTCATATAAATGTTGGCATGTTAATTGTGTATTTATAAGATTGTTAATGGTTAGTTAATTTACCTCCCACACTATTATTGTACTTGAAATGATTTAATGTCTGCTAAGGGAGTTAACAACATGTAACAGCAGATGCGAGAGTTTTACCTTTATACTCTGCACCCCGACTTCGTGCTATTAACGGTCCGCGTGCTCAATTACCCAAGCTTCTTTACAATTTTACACATGCAATCACTTTCCCCATAAACACGAACAGTGAAAAATTGCCAGAAATTCTATTTCAAACTCTAAAGTTCAATACAAACACATTTTTTTCTTCCTCCTCTTCAGAATTTTCAAAAGGATACATTAAAACTAGTTTCTCAATAAATTAATGTGAACTGGAAATTCTATGAACAGTTAACACCCCTCAAAAAAAAACAAGCCAAGAAAAATGTTCAGACCCCAAAATTCAGTTCCGATTTTCATGCTGTATTTCAGTAGCTGCTACCTACACAATTCTAACTGGTTCCTCCTTTTGACAAAGGCAAACCACAACGAGATGGCACAGCCCTGGTCTGGGGAGCAACGACCTCCAATGAAGGAAAGAATTCAGAGAAGCGAAGTTCAGTCTTGCAGACCTTTACCTTTAAGCCTCCAGGTCATCAGTGTCAGCAAAATTACAGCTCCAAGATCAATTCCTGGATCCACTGAGGTTTGCCGACGTTCCTCATACCCACACACGGCTGTCGCAGCCACGTGTAGTAGCTCAACTTAAGGGAATTCAGGGACTTTCTGAGCATCAGCAATTTATACATTCTTCAATCATAAACAAAAAATAAGTGTTCTTTTAATACTCGCACTATATAAATATTATTCTACTATTAAACAAAATCCTTTGCAGACAGCTGTCGAGCATACTCTATGCGAACACTGAAGTGAAGAGAGCAATGTGAAACCCATGCAACCTTAGCAGCATTTAGGCACGACATGATGGACCGAGTAGTGCTACGATGATATACTACTTATCGACAAACACCTCCACGATTCATCACATAGGTGGACAGAGCTGAATCAGCCCTTCACTTTCTCCTTGATCTTTAGCATTCATCTGTCTTACTTCCCGCATGTTACCTAATCAACACCCGGGACGCGGATGCCCGCTCTCACCTTCTCTGTGGCCTCGCCGCTGCCCTGCGGTGCCCCACAGGCCATGGGGAGCACTGTCCCCCGTGAGCCTTGGGCAGTTCTAGAACATCCTGGAAGATGTACAACTGCACCATCAAGAGGCTGAACCACTTGCCAGGTTTCACGGGAACTTTGCGGCAAAATCAGACAGCTGGATCTCAGTCTACTATTTTTACCAGAAGTATTCCTCTTCCAGTAACCCACTGCTATATTTATGGCATCTATAGACTTTCACAGCAAGCGAAGCAAGGCTGTTATGCAGATCAACCTCATTCATAATACGGCATACAATGAGGAACGCAGAACGTTCTAACAAATCATTCAGCTCCCAGTAGGTGACAGAAAGGTCTTGGAAAGAGGATATGGAGTTGTACAGGCTACCCCTTAAACACACAGATAACACATCTGAATTTGGGCAGGCAACTTCACCAAGGCACTAAGTGTTCTTGTGACCCTCCTGCTTGCCCGATATACTGCGTGTATTTAAATCAAAGGAAGATTTTCTCACTTTCCTCTTTCCCCACCAAAACCCCCATACATACCCCAAGCAACAGCCCGATTTATATCCACACTGCCCTACATCAAGCATCAATGAGATCAAAGCAAGCATGAGGTAAGGGGAAAGGGCAAGCTAAACACACACCTCTGACGATTGCCATCCTTCCCACCCAGCCTACCAGCCCGCCACGTACCAGCGCAGACAACAGCGACGCAGCCGGGAGCGCGGCGTTCCTGCTCCGGCGCTGGCCCGCACCGACCCGTGGGGCTGCAGCCAGGTGTCAACCTGCTCTTACCACTGTTTGCCGAGGAAAACGTTTGACCTCGAGCTTGACAAGCACTGAGAGCAGCTTACCTTACTTTTGGGAACACACAGTTATTTTAGATTGAATTTTCTGCTTTGTTTTAAATACACAAGGTTGAATTTGACAAAATCCCTCCCTGTCCCTGCCCAGGGAGGGAGGCCGCACACCGGCGGCCGGGCAAGTTTCAGGTTTGCAGCTGCCTGCAGTGGGGCAGGACCCCCGATAAAAAACAGAGAAAGCTGTAAGCAACTGAAAATGTTCCGCTACAGGAAAGAGCTACGGCTTCGAAATTCTACCAATTTTAATGGAATAACTTTAAGAATCCTTCCGTTCAAATGGCTAAAAGCAACCGTAAATTCTCCACAAAACTCTCAAGCCAATTCCTGCAAGGTTCTTTTGCCCTCTAAATTATAAAAGTAAAAAGTGAATAGCAGGGAAAAAAAAATTCTCTCTCCTATTCTGCAAAGCTGTAGCTTTTTTTTTTTTTAAGAAGAAAATAAGTTTAAATTGACTGTCCTACTTCAGGAAGGAATAAACAATTAAAGTCCTGTTCAAGGTAAACAGAAGTATTCCAAACAAAGATGCAACTTCTGGAAGGTACAACCTGGATCTAAACCAACTACTACTAACCTCGAACTACAGCAGGCTGGAAGGGTTATAGAACATTACAGGTCATCCTGTCGCTCGAGGGCTTCCCTAGTCACTGGACTTAAGCACCTCTCTGACGTGGCTCTCTAAAGTGATCTTAAAAACTAATAAAAAAAAAAAAATGGAGAAATTAAAATAAAAAATTGATTTTTTGCACATCATCCCCTGCCCCCCCGTCATATAAGCTGGAATAGGACAGCGCAAACATACTTCAAAATTTATGATTCAGGTTATTTGAAATAATTTCACAGCTAACTTCTGTCTGCAATTGCAAAGAAACGGCTCTGGTTATCTACGCTTGCAGCAGTACAAATCATCAAAACCCTTGAATGCCAGACAGACTCCTGTGCATGCAGGATAAAGGAAAGTGAGCCGCAATATATGAAAATTCAAGTTTATGTTTCACCAAAAGCTCAAGTGCATTTAAGAATGAATACTTATCTCAAGAAGCTGTCACTAATGCTTTAGGTCCTATCATTAAAAAGCAAATAATCATTTAAAGTCATTTAAAGAGGCGCTCTTTCACAAGTGAAACTGGAATTTGAAAGTTATCGTGAGAAAACACCACATTACACACAACTTCCACCAAATTATTTGTTAGTTTTCAAACCCGTAAATCAATCTGGCATTAGCTATGTATTTCTGTGCTTTTGGCTGTACTTTTGTTGTCATACTAATCAGAATGCAAATTATCCCAACTCCAATATTTTAATTATTGAGCTTTAGGGAAGGAGGGAGAGAAAATCAGAGGACATATAGGAGCTGTATCCTCTCCTCCATTTGTTTCCTGATCCTGTCAAATCTTCGCTGACTTGTAAACAAGCTGATTCTCAGCTAAACTGAGCTACCTTGCATCAAGATTTTAGGCAAATAAATAAGTATAAAAAACCACAGAGATTATAAATTAGGGCAGACAAATCTGTATCTAGACTCATGCCTGCAAAGAGCATTCTATCAATATAGTGAAATGCTAATCTCCTAATTAACAACCTAATTAGGTAATTATGGCTTTGCAGAGGGATGCCTAAATGAAATATGACAACATGGTCACCTCTTTATATGGCACCTGTGGGCCTTTTCAGCTGTCACTGCAAAGAGTGCAATATCAATTTGAACAGATGACAAAGTGTTGTCATTTTTCATTCTGATACGGCACTGAATGGTTGGGATAGAGGCTGTTTAGAGAAGCGGCATCTTGCCTGGTTTGTGCCTAATCTGAGTATGTGCAAACACTTTGCTTAATTTTTAATGTCGATGATTATGCTTATTTTTTCACACTGGCTGGCAAGCATTACCGAACACACACGTTACACCTGCAGTGCCGCATCGCGATGACCACCACGCTGGGCTCCCTACACCCTCACTTCACAGCACGCCTTCCCGAGCGTTTGCTATCCAGAAAAAGATACGAGCGTTTGAGTTCATTTTTAACACTTAACTGCCAATTTTGAAACAACAAACAAAACCAGATACCCTTTGAATAACATGCTACAATTCCAGTTTTATTTTTATTCCTGATGAACACTCTTTCCCAGAACTGGGGAACAGCAGTCGCTGTCCATGCGTGGGCGAGGCCGACCGTACTTCTGCGTGCGCGGGCAGCTGGAAAGGAACGCTTTCAGCAGTGGCACTGCACTTCTACATGGAGCCACGGTTTTTCACTCATACACCTAAAAGACTTTAAAGACAATTCGCTAAGCTCGAACATTCCCATGATGAGCAAATAAAATCCCTACTCGCAAAGAGGAGGACAACGGCGTAGGCTCAGACTGCTCAAATACTAGACCAGAACTTCTATTTTGGCTCTTTTCACTGTGGTATTCAGGAGCCTAAAAAAACTCCATCAATTTTACAAACACCTATACAAACTTCAATCTTAAAAAAAACCCCGAACACCACAACAGAAGCCTTCAACATTTTACCTTTTTTTTGCCTGCATCATGTCGAGAGAGACATCGTGTTCGTTAGATCTTCCTGAGCGGGGCTCACCAGCTCTGCCTACGCCGCCGTTAGCCAGGGAGCACGGCAGTACGGCGTTACTCAAAACCTGCCGGTATTTCACTCGCACGGCTGCTTTGTAAAGCCTGCCTGGACGTGCTGAAGCCAAACCTGACCCAAAGGAGTTTTAAGCACACAGAGGCCCAGAGCCTTAAGGAGCTGGCTGGGGGTGGACCCGGGACAAAGCCTGGAGACTGGCTGCGGCGACGGCCACCCCCAGCACCGCAGAGGTGCCACAACCGCGCCTGCTGGCCCTGGGCACTGACCTGCACCTGGGCCCACTCAGCATTTGTGTACTAAACACAAGCGCTTACCAAAACAAACAGCTTTGTATTTGTTGGGTTTTTTTCAGTTTGTTGCCATTCTGCTTCTGATTGTATGAAAATATTTTTATTGCATAAAAAGGATGGTCACAGTCATTTTTTTTTTTAATAATATAAGAGGGTGCAAGCTGCTTCTGACTTCAGAAATGCTCGTGAGGATAATACCTACTTAAAAACTCACAAGACTTCAAGCCCCTTTGGGACTCTATATCAAACGTAACTGGACAGATTCACATTTCTTCAACAACAGATGAATCTCCCTTTCCTCTGGCTTTTAATTTTTGTCTTGACAAATTTTTGGTCTGTCTCCTTCAAGAGCACGCAAGACATATTCAAGGAGCTTTGTTTTGCTTTCAGAATAACTAATTTAGATAAAACATTTCTCAAGCAATAAGGGAACTGAGGTAGGGATTACCCTTGTGCTGTCTTGAGTTTATAGACAATGAAGAGCTAGACGTAGCTATTAATATAATAGTTTAATAAATAATATTATAAATAAAAGAATATCTTAATAAAGCTTCTCAACAGACACACACACACACACAATTAACATGAAAACGCATCCTGGGGTCTTTGTTAGAGGCTCTGCCTAACAGAAAAGCCCTCACTTGGTCACTTCTGACAAATGGAGAACTGCTGCTAGCAAAACCCCAGACAGCAGACTGAGCGCAGGGCACACCTCAAACCTCAGGCAGCCTCACACCCACGAACCACCACGACACCGACAACACAAATGGCTCGCAGCGCTGATGCCCCTGCAATAGTATCCTGTGGGCTACCAGGGCCAGCGCTGCTGCATTTCTGGCTCCACGCCCCAGAGCTCACAGCCTGTCCCTTCCAGTAGATAAAAGGGAAGAGCTGAAGAAAGCCTGAGCTCTCCCTTCCCTCCCCTCCCCTCAGCAAGTGCCACTCGTCCGTCTCCAAAGCACGGCGTCAGAGCTGCCACCCGGGCGATCTGCCGGGCCTACACGGGGCTGTGACTTGCACCTTGCTTCTTTGCTGGCCCCTTGGCTAACGCGACTGACCTTCCAGTGCAGGGGGCTGTTTCTCATGCCCACACCTTAGGAAGTTTGGGAACATTTGGGCTCCAGAAGGCACAACACACAGATCGTTCTGCCAAGCTGCTTCACCTGCTGAGGCTTTTGCTGACCAACAAGGAAATGAATTAGGTAAGAACTCAGCTGTTAGACACACTTGTTATTTGTTGCAACTGGGTGAAAAAGTTAAACCAATAACCAGCCCAGGAAAGGGTGGAATTGACCTGAAACATGAGGGAATGAAAGGTACTAAATTGGCTGTCACTCACCCCTTCAGCTATTTCTGTACGAGTCTATATGCAGATGATGATCTCAATTTTTTTTAAATCTAACCCAAAAAAGTGTCCGTGAACAGATTTGCTCTGAATTTGAAAAAATAACTGAGTGAATTTAATTCCCAACCTTGCAGCTACCTGGTAATCCCTTGAAACATAAAATCACATAGAACATACTCAGAAAATCCAAGCTTGGCTCTAGCGTTTCTCATTTAGACAATTGCTAAACTGCCGCTGCAATCAGCTCTTCGTGCCGCATCTCCTAGGAACCGCTGCTCGCTGCCGCTCCTGCAGGGAGGCCGCTGGTCCTGGTCGCCACTCGCCACGCACACGAGACCCAGACCACGGTCCCGCAACGCCTTCGAGCGTGACCACGCCAAAAGCGCTCGCCTTGCAAACACCCGAGCAGCCCGAGCAACGCCCCGCGGGCTGCAGAAGCGGCCAGGGGACGAAGTTAGGAAGCGCGCAGTCCGTAATGTGGCCGAAGCGTCAGCGCTGGGCCAGAGGAGACCCCGAGCCCGCTGCGGGCCTGCGGGCCTCCCGCCCCCGCTGGAGGGGGAGCGCTTCCAGCGCAGCCCCGCAACGCCGCCCCCGTCGCCCGGCTTCACCGCCCGCCCGCCCCGAAGCCTTCAGCTGCCCTGGGCGGGTTTCCCTGCGGTCCCTCCGCCACCGCTCGCCGCGTCAGGCGCCCCTTGCCGCGCGGGGGGACCCCGCTCCCGCCCCACGCCACGGGCAGCCTCGGGCCCCGCCATTCCCGGGAACACCTCCCGCACCGCGCAGGCTCCCGCCCGGCTCCGCGGACCCACCGGGGGCTTTTGTTTAAGGAAATAAAGGAGGGGTTACAGCACGGGGCGCCGCCGCCCCGCTCAACCAGCGGGACTCCCTGGAGAGCCGCCGGGCCCGTCCCGGGCAGGCACCCCGCGGGCAGGCACCCGGCAGCCGGGCCCCGCACCGCCCCTCTGCGGCACCCCCCGCGGCGCTAGGGCGAGGCCCCCGCACGCCTCCGCACTTACGGGCTTGGCCGCCGCGCCGCTCCGTGGGGCCGGGCCGGGCCGGGCGCCGCCTCCTCCCCCGCCGGCGGACCGGGGCCGCCGCTTCCGGGGCCGGGGGACGCCGCAGAACGGGGAGCGCTGGGCCGCGCCGTGACCCGGAAGCACCGCCTCCGGAAGTGACGTCTGCCGCGGCGCGGCCGTGCGCAGGCGCGGAGCGGCGGGGATCGGCCCGGCCCCCGGCTCCCGTCCCGGCAGCGGGCGCGGGGCGGCGGGGGCTCCGCACCGGGCA
>JADKXX010005280.1:17500-27230 GCA_017310255.1 Butorides virescens | reverse complement strand
GGTGCCCCGCTAGCGCCCGGGCTGCCTTTTTTTTTTTTTTTTTTTTACCGTCAGGACACTTTACAAAATAACTTGTCAGATGTGTGTTACCTCACATCGTTTTTAGTGTTTTTTTTTTTATTATTATAATTCCCCCCCCCCCCCCCGGGACGATAAACTTTCTGAGGGTGTGCGCTGCCCAGGTTTGGGGAGCGCGGCGCTGAGCCCCTGTCAGCAGAGCAGGGGAAGGAGACTCCCACAGAGACCCCGAGGAAATGCCAAGTGATGGATGCTTTGACCCCACGTTCGTGTAGAGCGCAGCGAAGCCCGAGTTGCTCTGGGGCGATGATGTTTTAAAATGCCAAAATATTTTCATCTCCAAAGTACAAAAAAAATATTTTTGTCCTATGCTGAAGTGACACTGATAAACGCTGCATTTTTTGAGAGGCATTTAAGGGTTTTTTTTTTTTGCAATTTTTTCACATCACTGAATTTACAGAGTTGGTTAGGTTTTTTTAAGAAGAAAATTTGCAAAGTATTGTGCTTTGTATTACAATAATAAGAACATTTATCATAATTGGCTTTAAAAATAAATATACACATTGGCTGGCTTTTTAGCTATAGTTGGTGTTCAATCACGTTCCCCTAAATTGCACACTGAAAAAATAAAAGACTATAGACCAAAACAACAAACGTGAAATCATTGCAAATCTCAGCTGAGAAGCCTAAAAGTGCACAGTTCTCAGTAAATTATGGTGCTTTACGTCCAAGGGTTTCTGTGCTACCGGGGATCCACTTCAGTTTCTGCTGACAGCTAAGCACTAGGGTATTGACTGTGTTGTGAATATTAAGATTGATTCTGCTTTATATTGCATTATATTACCCGGGATAAGGGGAATGATCCCCTTTCTGCCCTCCATGCCCACCTACCTACGCTTTGCCTCGATGGGCTCGTAACCCCTTTCCGTCCTTCTTTGGCTTCGGTTTGTTTGCCGCCTTTCCCTAAACTTTTTGCCTGTCCTGCTCCGGAGCCAGCCAAGCAACCTGCCCTCGATGCTCAGACATTTTGCAGCAGGCAGATTTCAATTAAGGAGGCAGGCGTAGGTCCTGTGATCACTTTATTTGCAGAGGGCTTAGCCTCACTGTTTTGAAAGGAAAGTATAGTCAACCACATGTCAGAGGTGAGCTGCGAAGAAAAACCCGAGTCCTTTCAGCAGCGGGGATTACTGGCAGAGGGTGTTTGGTGAGGCCACTGCCGTCTCGGAGGCGAGAGGGAACCTGACAGGAGACGTTGTGGTCTGAAACGTTTCGGGGTGTTTCAGTGATAACTTGTAAGTTGGGATCCTGCCTTTGTGCTGCAAGTAGTCGAGCCAAGTTTGCAAGTTACCTCTTTTGTGAAATCGTTGAGAACCAACAAAGAGTGAAGGCGTCCGCCTGCCCAAAGGCAAGCTCCTGCCAGCCCCGGCAGCACAGGAGGGACAGGATTAATGCACCGGGTGATTGATGGAGATGAATCCACACCCCCACCAAAAACTGTTCCCGGAGGGGGACCTTCACTCAGGGTCTCCCAGTTGAGACGAAATGTCTGTGCAGGCTTTAGTTAGTGTGCTAAAGCAAAGAAAACATGAAAATAAATTCTAGCATATTTTCTGTAAGCTGTTTTCATAGGAAACGGCTCAAACAGTTCTGAACTGGAAGGGTGAACCGTCTGAGATGCAATTAAAGCAGAGGTGTGTCCCCCCCCCTCCCCCTGGTACTCTGCATTGTCTCGTGGTCCGAGTACTTAAATCTGCCTGCAACTGGGTCATGCGCCGGTATTTAATTCTTTTTAATCAGAACCAAAGTTTACCTTGGTGTGGGCAGTGGGAATTGCCGTGATGGCTTTATCGCCACCTCCTTCTCTGAGAAGGACGAGAGGTGAGGGGGGAGACTGTAGCCTATACATAAAGCGTAATTGCAGTCACGTCTGTTCTGAAATAAGTGATGCAATATTTAAGTAATTTTTATATTGAATTTGTATTTTTTTATATTTTAGTAGTTTTCAGTACAGTCAGTGAGGACTTTGTGAGACCGGTCGTGAGAGAACACGTAGAGGAATCCTCAGTTTAGGTAGAGCAACTCTGTCCCTTTCCCACAAGGGTTAACAAATGCATCACATTTTTAAAAGCCTCTCTCTCTGTCTCACTTAGGGTTAGGAGCTGAACATTTTTTTGTTGGGTTTTTTTTTTTTTTCCTGTGAGGTATTTACCATGTACAAAGCAAATCACCGAGCTCACTGAATTTAGCCTGACATTTCTTTTTTAATATTTAACATTTTAAAAAGTGCTGCATAATACATTTAAGAGCTTTATAGGTATTAATAGATACGTGCATTCTTAGAGGCAACCACAAGGTAGCATGGTTTTCACAAAGAAACTGCCACTTATTTCTTTAATTAGTTCAAAGAAAAATTATACCCAAAGTTCTACTGAAGCCCCTCCAATAAAATACGGAGGTGAGCAAGTGAGAGCCCGTTGACTCTGTTTTGTTGTATTTTACCCCTTCTCTGAGGTGTCGCTTGGAAGTGTTAAAGTTGCATTCTTAGTGTGTGCTCACATCTGTTGCATACCTGTGTAACAGTCTCTCTTCTTCCGTGTCTACCAGTAGGGATCAAAAACTGATTTGCGCCTTTGTTGTTTTTTTTTTTTTTTTAATGGCTCTTTTTTACTGGCTAAAAATCCTTCACATTCGTAATTTGATTAAGCCTCCATTAGGACGTTGCTATACCTGAGGTACTGGTTATTCTCATGGAGATAGAAATGAAAATATATTAATTCTTACAGTCTTAAAATGGTTAGGGAATTGCAATTATTTCCCAATGGAATGACATATTATTAGGTCCTGGATCGTGTTGATAGATGATTTGGTTTTTTGCCTTTAAAAATCATTTGTATGGATAGGAACACACGTTCATAAAAATGTCTGAGTGCATGTGCGTACATGCGTACATGTATGCATTTATTTATTTATTTCTGTAAGTCCAACAGAAACAATGATAGCTGCCAACCAAACCCTAATTTACTGTCACCACAAACCCTAAACAGCATTCATTTACTAGTAAAGCCTAATGGCATACATGATGGTTTGCCAGATTTGTGGCCTTTGTGAGGCTTATAAGCAGGACTGACTTGGGAAGATCATAAAACTTAATGAACTTCTCGACTGCAGGAGGTGTCCGCAGGGGAAGAGAAAGGCCTGCTTGGCTGGTTGGGCTGGTTGAACTATTTTTTATGTCTAAAGAGAGAGGAGGAAAATGTTCATTAAGAACGTTCTCCCCTTGTGCAGAGTTTTGGTTTAAAGAATGAAAAAAAAAAAAGAAGATATGAAAACCAGACAAATAGTGACGTTAACCACGGGGTTAATTTCTTGCTGTTCGCCATGTAAGCTAAAACCTTTCTTTTTATTGCTACAACTAAATAGCCACACGATGCCATTCTGATGATTAAAGGGCTGTATCGTGCCCTGACTTGCTGCAAAGCTCCTTATTGATGAAAATGGCCCAACTCTTGTTAGGAACGCCCCTTGTCAATATGCTGCAAAATCTGTAAACCGCCTGTTAGGTAACTCCTTTGAGAAGGACTTGCTTTTTGCCTTGGCTGCTGGCAGAATTTGAAAATGTTAACCCCTTTCTTCACTGGGGTTATTTAGAAATCGAACTGCAGGGCTCTTCCCTTGCATTACACCCATTTCAACTTTCCAGTGTTTGTAAACTAGCATTTAGGGCCAATGACTTGCAGTAACAGATAATAATGCACAATCCTAGCAATCCTGTCTGAACATTAAAGGATTTGAACAGAACAATGAAATGGCCCTGATAGCATACATACGTATGTACATCCACACACGTATGTACGTTAGCCGTTCTCTGAATATCAGCTGTGATGTTATTGTTACTCAGTTTAGCTATTTAAAATACCTGTCTGCAGTCCTGGTGGTTTTTTCAAGCTGCTAAATACACATTTTTTATTTACCCTGAGTACATAAGGAAGTAAGCATTGTGTATTTACGTGCGTACATCTTTTCTTCAGTTTAAATTGTTTAGCTTTTGTTTCCTTTCTCATGCTTCAGTATGCAAGATTTTTCACTGAACCATTGGTTATACTTTTGTTTGGTTTGTTGTTTTTTTTTTTAATTGTCAGCAAATGTATTACAAATTGTGACGTGCAGTAGAATGTTAGGTCACTTACACTGTCCTTACGGCAATGACATAGCTTTTCTTCATAAATGTCCTACTAGGAAAAAATAAACTGAGTAGAGTCTCTTGGTTGTCATTTGGTCATCTGTTTCAAACACATTCATTATCAAAATTCTGTTTCTTTGGTGCATTTCTAACAGGGTGCTTCTCTGGTTAAGAAAACGGGCGGCTTGGTGATTATTTTCATTAGAGAAATTCACGGTACTTTGTCTTACAGAACCTGTAACTACACCGTTCCTTTAGACCTTGCCATTGTTAGTGCTCCTTGCTATACTTAAATAACAATCTTCATGTTGATTACCGGGATCAGTGTTTCCAGATCTGCCTCCCCCCCTCTCCCCCCCGCCCCGCGGAGGATAAATTCGGACCTACTTGTCAATATTAATTTAACTAGGAGCAGGGTTTTATTTTATTTTATAGCTATTTTTCATGTCCTTCATTTTATTTTTGAATTTGGCACGTTTGCTTGCTTATCTGAAAATCCTAAATGATATGAGTTACTGCGTGGTGTATTTTAAGATGCTTGTTGTAAGTTAAGGAATTTTTGCATTCAGAGATAAATTATTATAATAGCATGTAGTGAACGCAAAAGAGTCTTTTTTTTTTTACAGGTTTTAACACATTTATCAAGCTCTATTCCTACAGCTTTCACTGAAAAAGTTGTATGATATGGATATTGTGCTGTCTTTTTTCAATTTAAATATTGATTTGTGTGAAACATTAATATAATTATATTTGCAGTCTACCGTAGACAAATATAAGCAGAATTAGACATACTAAATTGTTACAAACATAACGCAGTATTTAAATATATATGAAGGCTATATTAATAATTACATAGTACAGCGCGAGAGAGTCCGGTTTGTATCTGCCCTCAATTTTTAGGCTGTTTTTCAATTCCTCGCACATCATGCGTACGATGGTTCGATGAATATTTTTATGAATAGCAGGAATGAATACTGACTCTGTGCAGCAGTGAGTCCAAATGAGCGGAGCCCCGAGCGGAGTGGAGTTTTCCCGTCCTGGTATCATTGGTAGAATTAGATGTAGCTGTTTGTAGTCCATGGATTGACACCCTGAGAAGAATGCTTTGTTTGTTTTCTCAGCAGTCATGTTTAATGCTATTCGCTTATCAAGGTGATCAGCATGGTTCAGATAACACATGCCTGACACAGCCTGCCTTTTTTCACCATCGTGTTGACCTTTTGTCACATTTGCTTTTCTCTGGTAGGCAATTCATGTCTTTAAGTATGAATGGAGTAAATAATTCACATCAATATTTAATATAAATTATTAAAGTTTCTGTCAGCTCTTATAGTTCATGCTTTTCTAAAGTTGGAGTAGTTCATCAGCCAAACAGATGAATTGTGCTTCTCAGCTGGACATTAGAGCTCCTCCATAATGCTGTCTTTACAGTGGAAGTAAACAGGGAATTAAATATGAAAGGAAATGAAGCCTGGTACTCGAACTCTCTCTATTTTTCAATAATGCACATTGTTTAGGAAGGCTCAAAGTACCAGATAAATATCCATCGTAATTTATTTTGTTACACTTTTTTTTACTGCCTTCATGTTGCGAACAGAAACGTAGAAAACCCCAGTGACCCTGGCATTTTCCTCCACTCTTTGTTATTAGCCTTCCGTTAGTGCTCCAGCTCCCTTCTTGGGTTTAGGGTGGGTGTACCAGTGTTGGGGGGGTTTTGTTTTGGGTTTTTTTTTTCCCTTAATGTTCTTTTTCTGTTTTTAAAGATTGATGGGGAGCGCTAAGATGATGAAGTTTCAGGGGGTTTTAGTCCTTGTTTATAAATCACAGTTTATATTTTGCAAAGTGACCTGTGATTGAAAGTAGGTTCCGAGAATGTTTTTTAAAGAAGAACCGGTCTGGTGTCTGATCGTCACAGCTGTAACGTATTTATTGCTTCAAGAATTTGATAAAAATAGCACGTTTTGCATAAAAGCATAGAGTAAAAATCATTATGCGCTTGCTTTAATTTTATTCTATTTTAGGTATTTTACTTCAGATTCTTTTGTTAGCGATCAGTTCAATGCATGTTGCACAGTCATATGAACTTGTAACAATATATGAATCACTGAATATCATGCGTCCTACAAATCAATCACTGGGAAAGGGGGGTGGGTTTGTATCATGTGTTTACAGGTCAAAACCTTTTGCTATACTTAAGTCATGCATCAACATTCAAAGCTAATCTCTCATTCCTTATTGTCCAGCAGGTGGCTTTTACCTACGTTATTTGATTTTTAGTTATTTATTGTAAGTGGAAAATGGAATTTAATAATACTACCCTGATTGCTCTTTTTAGAAGGACGGTTTTTCGGTAGATCCTGTTGTGTATGATAGGGTCAATGAAAGCATCTAGAGACCTTCAAGGATACAATCTAAATTAAGATTCTAAACAGGCATTACAGATGCTGGTAACTTTGGCAATTATCATTTTGTTTGGTGAACAGTAGTAAAACAGTGTGCGGTAAAAGTGTTTAGAGAGAGAGGATAAATAAATTGAACAGTTTTGCAATGCAAAGTGGTTTGTGGTGTTTTTGAGGATTTCTTGGCTCTTGCTTAACTGCTATTGTGAAGCCTGGAGCAGATTTTCCCATTGCTAATGCCCTAGAAGTATTAATTCACTTTGATATGCTAATTAGAGGGCATTATGCAAGAAATGAGATTAAGTGGCAGCATGAAGCCATTTGCCTGTCAGTAAATTGAGAGCTTTAGCATCAGGAGGAGCTTTGTTTTTTCTGAGTTTCTCTTGGTTTTGCATATAAATAAAATTGATTGAAAGGTCTAGAGAAGCTTCTAGAACATTGGTGGTTCTTTTTCTCCTTCTATGATTATTTAAACTTCATGTTAAAGCCTTTCTCTGAATATTAATTGATCTAATGGGAGATACTGAACATGAAGAATTTCATTGTATTCTCAGTTACTGTATCTTAACAAAGGGAAAGTATTAGAATTCTTTGTGTCATCTGATTTTTTTGTGGTATTATTTTAGATATATCTTACAGCTTTGTGTTATAACCTCTCTGACTGCTAACCGCTCCTGTGCTGAGAACTGGATCTGCGTGGAGGTATTTTTGCCAGTTCTGCTGGTTTTGGGATTGGGCTAATGAGGGCCTGGCCAGCTGAAGTCAAATGGTCGGCTCGGATTCCCGGCCAGTGGGGCTTGGACGTTTATCACCCCCGCTCACTCACAGCATTTCCCATCATTTCTTATGTAAATCACACATATATTTTCCTTCATTTAGGAAGGAAGGGTTGTAATATTGACCATAGATTTTATTCAACTGCCAGAAACTGTGTTAAACTAACATTAAGGGATTGACTTACAGCCATAAGAGCGAGGAAATTTGGAGTTAATAGTTAAACTCTGCCCTTAACTCAACTCATTGAACCTATTTATTAGAGCATATATGATACGTAAGATCACTGTGCTGAGACCTCTGCAGTATTAGGATGCTCCAGGATGACTCAAAGACGAGAGTTTCTTATTTAGTTCAGATTTTCCTGGTGGGGTGGGTTTTTTGTGGGTGTGCGTGTGGTTTTTATTCAGCCTCGGAGTTGCTTTATTACAGCTTTGTGGTTCGTTTTCTTTTTATAATACTGTTTAAAAAATATCAGAGAAGTAATTCTGGAAATTGAACAAAAATTTGTCAAAAAATAAAACCAAAACAAAACCGACCCAAGCCTCTCTAGTCCTCTTTGCCTGAGTGCCTGCAGAACGTTTGCTGTTTGTGTGCCCATCTCCTCCACAGATCGTTGTCGCAGAGTCAATCAGGGGAGTAGTGCTGGAGTGACAGTGCTTGTTATGAGCCCCAATAGTTATTTAAAAGAAAGGAAAAAGGATAAAAAAATGCCCCAGAGCTCCGTGCGGGGGCTGTTCATGCTAGATGCACATGGTCTCCCTGATCCTGGCAGCTGAAGTCTATCACTGTTGGGAAATTCTTAACATGAACCACATAAGACACAAACCACCGCGGTTTCCCCGAAGCCACAGGGGTTTTCACGTCAGCTCAGGACAACTGGCACGTGCGCTGCGGGTCCCTGCCCGCGTCCCCTGCTCTCGGCGCCCGCGGGAGCCGCGAGCCCTCTCCATCCACCCTCCCTGCTCTTCATCAGCAGAGAGCCCGTAGCGCGGTTTTCACGTAAAGCATGATGACCCTGCTTGTCCTTAGTTCCCAAGAGCTCCTGAGCCGGTTGGCCCAAAGAATCCAATCAGGAATTGATACCCTGAAAACTTTAGTTATCGTAGGGAACCATTTTGATACTGGGAAGAACAAAACAGCTCCAGAAACTGCAAAATCAGTTCTTCTGACAGAAAGCGAAAGGAAGCACCACTGGTCTCCCAGCTGCTAATTTTGAGCTTCAAATTCCTGAAGGGAAGAACTAAATAATGAAAATGTTCTGTGGGCAACCTTTCCATTCTCAGTACCCACGGCCCCCCGGCGGCATTGTTTCGGGAGGAGAGGGTGCTGGAGACGAAACCCTTTCTGGGTTTGGCTCCTGATGCTGCTGTTGACTCAAGAAGAAAAAGCCTTCCTCCCGCAGAGGTGAGGAGAGACGTGGTGCCCTCGGCGGGAGCAAACCCGGGGCTCGGCCGACGCCTCGCTGGAGTGAATGCAAGAGCTCCCTTTTCCTATCTGTAAAATGGGAATATTATCTGTCAGATTTTTTGGTGAAGATTGTGTTAAGTTGGTGCTGCGTGTTGGAAAGGAGTGATGTTATTGAGTATTTGGTATAATTAAAATTGTTAAATAAGAAGTAATCTATGGGCACTATTTACAGTATCCACTTTATTCCAATCACGGTGGAGCCTTACCTCCTGGAGATGAAGAGATTAGGCTTTCCTTAGACTTCCACTTTTCTTGGCTTTAATTAGGAATGTTTGTTTTCTTAATTCATGGTTAGACCTCTAGCAAAAGGGTATCAGGGTTTTCTGACGTGGCAGTTTGCTTAGCACGGAAAGAGACCGTTTGCTCGCCGTAGATGGGGATCGCTGCTTTTCTTCCCTGGTAGCTGTTCACAGCCAGGATGGCACACTTGACAGGGTATTTAAAGCCCGCTTTCATATATTTGTTGATTAAAGAAGGAAGTGTGCTTTTAGTGAGGTTTGTAATTACAGAGCACCCAAATGTTTGCTTATTTTCTTTCATGTGAGATCCCGGGTAGCATGATTAACTGTCGCTAGTGAGAACAAGTTACAGTGGATTGTGCAATGATTCTTATTTGACTTCAAGGATGTATTTATTACCATTTTTGAACAAATTATACTAACATGAAAAGTTGTGGAAATGATTGTGCACTAGATAAGGTGATACATTACAGGAGTGGTTGGGTTTATGGAGCTTTATGCTGAGGTTTTCTCAGAAATTATAGCACAGTCCTGTCACTATAAAACCCGGTGATACAGTTGGTAATAACATGCAGTGGAGGTATTTTTAGGATTTCGCTTGTTATTCAAATAGAGTGGGAACTATCAGTTTTTCTACCTCGTATTTCTTT
>JADKXX010005280.1:0-12500 GCA_017310255.1 Butorides virescens | reverse complement strand
GGTATTAATTAAACTCATTAAACGGGTTGATTTTTAAGGATTTGGGGTAACTTTTTTGAAATGTGCAATTCTTTTAGCTCCTGCAGGCCCCCAGATGAAGCGGATGCAGTGCCAGCAGCGCAAGGGTGCTTATCGCTCGTCAGCTTGAATGATGCCGTAATTCTGGAAGATTCAGTTAATTTTCATATTTAGGGTATTTGTTATATCGCAATGGTACGGTTGTTGTCATCCGTCTTACGCGTGCGTCTAACGCTGGAATTCAGCGCAAGAACCAGAGCTCGTCCTCCTGGTACCGTTGCCGCTCTCTTCCCAGCAGCGATGTTAATTGATTGAAAAATACCGCGCTAGGAAAAGCCCGCGCTGGTTTTCACATCTCCTCCTAAAGCCTTTTTATATCCGGGCTGGTTATTTGGGAAGCGGCGGTGCAAGCTTCTGCACCGATTTTTGCACTGGAGATCTAAAAAAAAAAACGTGCCAGGGTGCCGCGAAGATGAAATGTAAACACGCTGTATAATTCCCGGGGATGTGGCAGGGTGTTTTTGTAGTGCGAGGCAACAGCGAATGGCAACCTGCCAATGCTAGGTGCAAGCTCTTGTTACAGAGAAGGGTTGCGCCTGTTCTCATTTCTTCTTGAAATGGCTTAATTGGTGTCAGCACCCCAGGGATAAAGGCCTCTAACACTGAAATCCACACGATTCACCCTGTCTCTGCTCAGTGTAGGGAAACTGGTAACAACTGGTGGTGAATGAGGAGTGAACGGTGCTGTAACAATACTCGATGATGTTTGGGATGACAGAAATTAATACGCACTTGCTTGAAGAAAGCAATGATTAATGGCAGCGAGCAAGGGAATGCTGTCCCTCCTTTAACTCCACTTTGATGGGGATTGAAAAGCAAAAGGCTGTTTTCATTCTCTCTCGAAAGCAGAGGTCACCCAGAGTACATTACAGCGATTTTTCCTCTCTGTTTTTTATTTCATAAATATTATGATAAGCATAGATTAGATAGATTATTTTTTTTTCGCGGAGGCTTAAGAGGATATTTTGTGTCTGTTTGCTGTTTGTGCTCAACAAAGAAATCTGATTTCTCCTGTTTACATGTTAGGTCATTTTACTTCGCAGTGGAATAATTAGTATAATTAAGAATTTGGAAAGCTCGCCATCGTGTTAGTTTTTCTCAGGTTTTTACAGATGGAATTTCGTGGTCTTCGTTTCCAACGTGCTGACAGGTCAGAATGAGGCAAGGAGTGTTGCCGAGAAAAGGAAAAAAAGGTTAAAAATCCCCGATTCCTCATTGAATTTTTGATGTAAATATATTTTGCAAGATCCTCGCACTTGTCAGCGGCTTTCTAAGCTATTTGATAAAGAATCTTTATTCTACAAGAAGACTGAAATAACACAACAGTGCTTTGGATAATGAATTCTTCATCTAAGCAGAACTTTAAAACAAAGTACAATGTTGGCATTTTTTTCTTTGAGTGAGAGGGCTGATACATCTTTGGGATCCGACAGGAAGACATAAATTAATAGAGTTCTGGAGATCAGTTTCTCATTAATAATCCATTTTGTCATGGTTCTTGGCATTGTCAGCCTCGTAGCTGGTTCGTATTTTGCTGAAGGATAAAAGCACACGATGTCTTAAGGCACAACATAAGGGGAAGGAGTTTATCATCTTTTAGAAAAACTATCTCTGAAAAAATAGATTGTTTTGCAGGAAATAAATGTCAATTTCACATTTTGTGCATTTTTAATCTTCAAACAGGTTTTTTAATGTATACAGTTGCAAAAATAGAAGCCTGAGTTGGAAGAGGTTGCTTCCAACAGCCATTGCTTTGCCTTTGTCCTCGCCTCTGTTTTGGGGTTTGATTTTTTAGAGACTGCAATGGATCCCAGGCCTTTAATACTGCCTTTTTAGACTCCGTGGCAGATCGTGTCCTGTTTAAAACGTCTAATTGAAAAAAAAGAGATGGTTTTTCTTTTGAATGGGTAAACATAAAGCCTTTGTTACATGCTCGCTTTCCCAGAAATGTGGGACATGCTCGACAGACCAATGTACGCTTCCCCAGTATTTTCAAAATGGAAAAGGTTGCTTTTTCACGAGTGTGATGACATAAATCGGAGTCATTTACCCTTTTGCAGCCTTAAATTTGGTATTTTATATAGCTTAAGGCAGCGGCAGCCTGGCTAATGGTGTAACCCCTTAAAAAGTGTTCGGCTGGTGCTGTCATCCCAAGTAAGGAAGAATGGAGATCTGATTTAGTTGCATGCCCTTTATTTTATACACTGAAGAGTGACATAATGCAGATCTCTTCGGGAGCTTGCGATGCGTTTGGGAAGGATAAAGGGGAGGGAAGAAAGACGACACTAGCCCAGATAGCTTAGCTGTAAGGTTTAACTGGGCTCGGACATTTATCATTTAATCAAAGGTAAACAGTCTGCAAAGAAAGGCACGGAGGGAGTGGGCGAGAGGTTCTGGGGAGAGGATCCTGATGAAGCTGTGCTCGGGGCTACCGAGAAGGCGGCCGCGCGTGCCGGGAGTTCTCGGTGACACCGCCTGGCTGCGGAGCGTCGGTGAGCAGGGTGGGACGCAGCGGCGCCCCGGCCGCATGTCCTTTGGCAGAGGGGGTCACTGGTGTCACCCCAGGGAGCCCCCGCGCGCACGTGGGTGTACGCGGCGTGAAGCATCTCTGGTGCGGGTCCCACCGACCTGCGGGCCACGGCGTCCCCGCGGGCCAGGGTCCTGAGCGATTTCCGTACAAATGTACCGCTCCGCTCTGCTGATCTTTTGACCTCCCCGAGCTTAATGCTCGCTCTTAAGGAATGAGCAGATCGGATAAAACTGTTGATGCATCTTCCCCGCGGTGCCCTGGGTGGGTGGATCATCGGTGCCGTCTGTCCTGGGCGAGAGCTGATGGAGGAGGCAGCGGCTTTTGACGCCTGCGTGGCTGGAAGCGCGGTGTTTACTTCATCAGCAGGAATGTACAGCCGTTTACAGCTTGCTTTTTTGCCTGAAAACAGGGAAGGTTTGAATTATGAAGATTTAGAGCGTGCTTCCTTACACGGAGTTGCAAAGGACATTTGTCTCAGCACATTGTAGTGAAATTTTAAAGAGCAGGTTTTGACAGGAGACATTTTGCTGACACAGAATATTTTGTTCACTTCTGACTCTCAAATAAGTGCTACTTCTGTCATAATGATTGATTTATATTCGTTTTAGACCATACATTTTACATCCTCTCTTTTAGTGCTTATGGCTACACAGCTTCAGAATAGCACAGTTTTAAAACTGTTATGAGCGTGGCATCACATTTCACATTCCACTAATAAAAAAAAATTGATTGTAACGGGTCGTAGGTATTTTGCGGTATGGTATATTTAGAATAAAATGCTGATTTTTATTATCTCCTGGAAAATCAAAGTTTAAAATGAAGGTTCCTGTTGAAAAATTGGTACAGACTTGTAATTTAAATTATTCCTAATAGCAGAGCCTCAAAAGGCCCCGTCACCCGCGGAACGCTGTTCCCACGGCTCTCATTATGGGTGCTATGGAATTAAGTGCCGAGCGCCTTCACCACCCCCGTGGCGTGTTGTGAGCGGGGGCACTCGGGGGGCGCTGGGCTCCTCCCGGCTCCCGACCTGGTCCTTCGGCACCTCGGGAATCTCAGCCTGGGCAGGCGGTGGCTCTGCCTTTGCCTTAACCCAGTTCCTTCCCCCCATAGGCCGGACGAGAGTCATAGCGCGTTCCCATATACAAATACGGGAAAAAAACCCTGGGTTTTGGTTGCAGCATTCTCTCCGGGTAGCAGACTCGTGCCCATGAGAGCGGTGCCCTCCCTCGGGCGCGGAGGCTCGCTGCCGTCCCAGCCCCTCGGGGCACGAATTGGCCCCCGGGGCCGCGCCTGCGCCCAGGCCGGCAGCGGTGGCAGCTTTCAGGTTTCGGTGACGCAACTGGTGTCACAGCCTTGACTTCTCCCTTAATCCCTGGGAAATGGCAGCTGCTAGTTCAGGTCTTGGTGAGCACTCGGACAGCGTAGGTGCCGTGCTCCTGTGCGCGGCTTCCCGATTTTTCAGTGGCCTTGCAGTCTGGGAAACAAGAGGGGTCTCCGGTATTTTCAGAAAAAGAAATAAACTTGTCCGTAGTCACAGCTCCCAGTGCGACCACGTGAATCATTGAAATTGCTATGTTAACCGGGGCTGTTCCGAGGAGAGACTCCACCGCAGGGCTGGAGTGAAGCCAGGGTTGATTCCCCGTGTCCGGCGTTTTGCCGGCCGGCCGGGGCGCCAGAGCAGACGAGGCCACTGCGGCACGGCCGGACTGCGCACGGCAATGCCGAGCACGGGCTGCAGGTGCACTCAACCTTCCCCAGGCAAGGTCACCCAGCAACGTCGCCATTTCTGCACAGGGCTGTGGTCTTTTCCTCCAAAATTCATGCTCGTGCACGTCTTATTATGGAATTACAGTACTTACCCTTCCCATCTGTAAAAAATATCCCTAAGAACATAGCACTGAGCACGGGCGTGGAGTAAAACGACTGTGGTCAGAGCGGGCTGGTTTCTGTCCATGGGAGACGACGCTTTGTCCTCTGAGCTGGCGAAGAACACGCAGTATGGAAGGGGTCCATCTCGGCTGCCTTTGGCTTTGCCGCCAATACGTGTATGTATTGAGTTATTTAATTCTTAAAGAATGAAGAAGCTAATATTCAAGCAAGGCTTCAGGAAGAAAGGGCTTCCAAGATGTTACAGATTTTGGAAATATTTGACAGTGTTAGCAACATCAACTACTGACAAAAAAACCCTCTCTCCAGAAAATCTTTCACAGTTGTGCCAAGAAAAGCAGCTTCGATGGAACATTTTCATAAACTATCATCAGTTATGCAGCAGCAGCTTCACAAATCAGAAATGATATCTTCAGGCACTGCTGTCAAGTGTTATTCAAATAATACCAGCCTCACATTTGAATAACAGCAGACATTTTGAATTAATTAATCAGATGAGATAGTCTAGGCCTTTTCTCATTAGTCTCTGGGTCAGGCATGGGAAGATATATGCGTTGGTGATGATATACTTGTCTTTAATCGTGATTTATGAAGATTTAGGATTGTGTGTGATTTGTCAAAGGTTCTGGGAAAAGGCTGGTGCATATTTCATTACCTAATCTGAGATTGATTTCGTGATGCTGAGAGATATAACCCTATTGTTCGGGTATGTGGGAAGCGCAGGTAGACACGGCATCCCAGGGTTTTACTGGCTTATCTTTGCGACTGTCAAACAATGCTGTAAACTTTTACTGCCGGCAGTTAACAATTCCTGCTTTAATTATAGGCAAATTCTTCATTCTGTCCAAAGGGGAAGCTGCAGTAGTTATTTAGTTAAAAAGCATAACAGACCTTATAACTATGACCCAGTGTAAATCATGGACAAAGTTGGCAAATTTCATGGCTTGGTCATGGTGAAAATATAAAATTTCATGGTTTGTCACAGATTAATAGAAAAATCCTATTAAAACTGTGCAAATAACAGAACAACAAGTTAGGTGGAGATCCTTACATGGCACCTTCCTACTCACAGGATTTATTTTAGGTTGAAGTCGCTACTAACGGCACAAGGCCCTCTGCATGCTTTTCTTGGCTGCGCTGTTTTCTATGCAGTTTAATTAGTATTTGTTGTTTGGTTTGGACTGAATAATTATTGTGCGATTGTTTTGAAGCATTATTTACATAAGAAAGCGTGTGTTACATTGCTGCTGCAGTGAAAGGAGCCGTGGAAATGAAATATTTGACTACAAATTGCGTATTTTTTAAAAATCATACAAATGGCTATATCTACTAATTCATCGGCGATCAGGACTCTGTGTCTCGGGACAAGGCCTGGCATTGCGGCGCGGTCCTGCTCTAGAGCAGAAGAGCCCCACGCTGCCCCGGGGGCCACAGGGAAGCGGCTGCTCCAGCGGGAGCGGTGCCGGGTCCTCCGCCACTGCAGCCAGCCGCTGCCCGCGTCGTTTAGGCCAGCAGACCGTGGACAAGCCTCAAGTTCCCTGCAGATTGCTGATCGCCTACATCCTCATTTTTAATCAAAAAATCCGTGTCTTTTGCTGTTCCTGGTACAATTTTGCAGCCCGTCTATCATAGCCACGCGGCTCCGGCGATGCTGCGTGTCCACGCAGGACGCAGCAGCGGCAGCCCTTGTCAGACCGCCTGCGCTGACCGAAGGCTGCCGTAGGGTAGCTTTAATATACGGGGTTTATACTATTTTCTTTTTTACTGTTCCGATTGTATCCAGAATTCTGATCAGTGATACAGGAATTTGGATCTAGGCCAAGAGACTCTGAACATACTGAGCTCTTCCACTCAATCCTCTTCTAGAGGGAGCAGTTTGTTGCTGAAGTGGCCGATTTAGGAAGAAAATGGCAGTTGTTCTCCATTGGAATAATGATAAAACAGAATCAAAGTCTCAGAAGAAGAGGACTTCGAAGAACGACATCAAAATAGCCATCACTAACAGCAGTCTAGTAAAAGCTTTGCACCTTAAATGGCCCAGAATTTCACATATGAAACTTATTTTAAAAACAAGTTTGTGCTGTTTTCATATGAGACTTCCATCCACAAATGTAAGGTCTAGAAATACGTTTTTAGGGGAAGGGGGCAAGGGCTCAAAAAAATCACGATTCTGAAATTTTGGCCTTTATGGGAGACAAAATGATGAGTCTCGGCAAAAAAGAAAAATGCCACAATGTGAGAAATAAGTTCATGATTCCCATTAAAGAAAAATACATCAATGAGTATCGTTTATATCAAGTTTCACAATTAATTGTTGTCAGGTCGTCTGCATCAAGAACTTCATCTGCACTCTAACCAACTGCCACATACAGGTAGTAATTAAAAGAACAGCTAATGACAGTGTAGACAGTAATTTTTCTTTTTTCCCCATCACAGAGAGTCATAAAATACAGAAGGAAAGAAAAAAAAAATTGGTTTGGATTATTGATTAGTGTTTTGCTAATAAGAAATTAAATTTATTGACCGCTGCCATTATATAGCTTTGCTTTCCCATGAATTAGTTTGCAGCTCGAGGCAGGCTTCAGCGGATGGCGGGGGCTGGACACGTGCTGTCGGATGCCTGCCTCTGGAGAAGGATGCTTAACCCTATTAGTCAGGTCATTTCTCCCGTTTTGTGTAGAGGTCAACAAAAAAGAATTGTTTTCTTAAGTCCACTTCCCCAGCTTGCCTTTTAAATTGCACCAACTTCTACCCATGGTATAAGGCACCTGGATTCTGTCTGGAGATGGGAACCTCCCCAAGTGACATGGTGGCGTAGTGATCAATATTATGCGTAAACTCCTATAAATATTGTTGTTAGCAGAAGTTCCACAGACACAACTGAGGTACCAGATTCCTTGGGATGAACTGATAATGCAGACTTTCAATGTCCCTGTGCCGCACCTTAAGGAAGCTTGTCCTGCCCCCTCAAATCTGGGCTGTATTTCTCTTTAGAAGCATAAATACACACTGTGCTTTGTACAGGGACAGGAGAGATTAGCGCTATCCTTTAAAAACAAACGGCAAGGCAGGGAGTGCATTCCACAGAGAAAAAATTCATTTCCAAGACTTTAGGAAAAGAGGAGCAGCCAGCACAACCACGCTCCTCTTCTGCTCGCATCGGCACCCCGCTGCCGCCGGCAGCCCTCCACCCGAACGGCGATGGGGATGGATCCGCCGTGCCGCATCCAGGTCACGGTGCAGCGCAGGGGGGCTTGCTCAGCGCTCATTTAGGAACTTTGTTGAGTTTTCCAGCGTTGCCAGTCCGTGCCAAGCCTTTCTGTGTAGGAATTACTAAATACCGAGCCTATGGTTTTGTGTGGCCTTTGGGAAGATGATAGCTGGTTTTCTGCGTGACTGTTCGCTCTGTTCACGGTGCTTTCCTACACTTAAGGGTGCAGAGTGCAGTGCAGTTTCAATACAAACATATACTTCTGTATATTAAGCATGTGCATTAATATATTATTATTACTTGGACTAATAACAAATAGTAGTCAGTCAGTGAGATAAAAAAGGACAGAGTTCAATAGTAATTCTCAGACAGCTTAGCAATTACCCAGACAGCTTGCAGTCAGAAAAGCTGTGCAAATCTAGGATTACGAACTCCACTGACGGCAGCTCTGCTGGGTGGAGTTTGAAAAGACTGCGACTGTGTTTGCAAGTAATTGCGAGACTCGTTCCCAGCACTCCTCCTGATGAACTTCTCCTTTCCAAGCCAGAATCAACAACCGTAAAAAAACCCTCCAAAAGCCAGTGGGCTGGTTTCCAGAACCAGTCAAAATTATTTTTAAGTGTTTATTTTCTGTATCAGAAAGATGCCTGTGCTTGCAAGCATCTGGGAGATTTTTCATCCTTCCTCCTTAATGACATAAATCCCAAATTCCTTTCATTTCCATACCAGTAGTCAACATCAAACCACATGCGTGGCAGCACAGATTTTGTGGCTCTGTTTTTCGAGTCAGCGCGTCTCCTTCCTTTACCAGTGAAGGTGGCTTCTTTCCTCATGACTTCGGATGGTTTCATCAGTTTCTCTCGGTATTGTCCGTAACCAGCGCCCTGCTCCCCGGCGGTGCTGCGGCGAGATCCGCCCCGCGCCAACGCAAGGCCAAGGAGCGTTTAAGTCCCCTCTAAGCCTCAAGGCATAAGCTCAAAACTTCTTTAGGCGCGGGGTCAGCAAGGCTGGCATTAGCCATTCTGCACACCCAGCGTGGGGACTCGCAGGGGCACGTGTGGGTCCCCAGCCCCGGAGCCGGGGGTGCAGCGGACCCGGGGTTTGGGGGGCCACCTACCACCCGTGCTCCAGCCCGGGAGAGGAGAGAGTTCGAATACAAACTTTGGTTTCGAAGCGCTTGAATGAAAAAGGGGTGTTGTTGGATTTCGAGCTTTTTTTTTTTAGGGCGGTACATTATTTTTTGATGGGGTGCGTTGCATTCTGTACCTCCAGCGAGCGTTAAAGCCACCTCATCACTCGGCACCGGAGGGGAGCACAAGCTCTGAAGCGGGAGAGGCAGCTGTTAAGAGATTTCCATCTCAGCAGCCTCTCATGCCAATAGGATTGTGATTTGGGAATATAACAAGGCTTTGGGGGCTAAAGTTAATAAATAACCACTGTATTCCCTTTACCACTTTATTCTCTATGCCTGGCCCCAACGCCTTCTAAGCCCAAGCAATTATCAGTCCCTGGGCTGATGTATTTGACATAAGCCCATATATTCTTAAAGCAAGAAGCCTTCACCACAAATTTTGCTTCAAAAAGACTGTTGAAGGGAAAAAAGGTCATTTGGGTGGTTGAGTATCTGTACTCGGATGCTGCCAGTAAGTGCTCTATTTGCAGTCACTGGGTTTGTTTATCCCCTCGGCCGGGGGGCCCGGTGCATGCTATGGATTTTGGGTCACGTTCTTCCTGCTGGTAAGACAATGCATCTTCTGTCTGCGAGGCTGACCCTCTCCACATCCAGAATGTTGACAGAGCATCTTGAGAGTTGAGTCAAATTCTTTAGTTACAATCATGGATAAAAGATGAAGTCATTTTCAGTCATGCCTATCGTGGCCAGTCCTGACTGATACAACAGAGATGGTGCCTTCTGCATCAAACGCGTCCTCGCTGGACCTCAGAAAGAAGGTTGGCAGACACGTTTTTTTATAAATAACCTGAAAAGCCCAGTTCAATAATCTGACATTTGTAGTTGGTTAGAAAAGTTACGGGCAGCATGGAGTTCAGTCCACAGATTTCTGCATGCTTGCCAGCGGTCTCACGTGAACATTTCGTACAAGATGAACATTTAATACAAGATTACCAAAAGGGAGAGGACCCAGGGAACAGCCCGTGGCCCCCTGTGCGTGGCCGTGGGGCTGCCTGTCTTTCCGAGGGACGCTGTGTTACCAGCTCCACTTGGAGTGTCCCTTGGCTTATGAAAATGCTGTGTAAATTAATTATGTTATCATGGACCAGCATCAAAATGGACTTCTTCCTCCAAGAAGAGGGACTGGGACATGGAAGGTGTAACGTACCCTCCAGCCAAAAGATGTGGCGTAGTGCTATCGCGATGAATGCAGGCTCCCATTGCCGTCCTTGTGCTTAAGCCTCTCTTCAGCTTCCATTAAGGTTTCTCTGTCCTCAGCCCATTCCATAGGTACACAAGATGGAGTTTAACTATGGTGCCATCCTAACTATAACGCAATCCAGAAATTTTAATGGTTTAAATCTTCAAACTTTCATAATAAGGTTAATGGGAGCCTATCAAAAGTGTATATATCACTGTTTATTTAGTAGCTTTTTAAAATTCAGCTTTAAAGGTACAAACCAGTAGACTAAAAATATTTCAGAACTGTACAGTGTTCCTGCCACTGGGCATCCCATCGTGTCACTAACATCACACCCAGTTGTGCTCCAACGTAATACTGCAAGCTCTTCCATAAACCAAGCACTTTGTGGGTCACAACGCTCAGGAATAACACGACACCAAACATAAACACGGTAGCGCGCTTCCCAAGTCACCCAGGAGTGTGAATCCTGACTAATTTTCAAATGCAAATCTGTCTGGTTCTTGCTGAGGCCGATGCGTATCAATATGCAGTGTTGCGTTGGTTGTTGCTTCATCCATTCAAATAGGAATTCGTGCACGTGGCAGGAGTACGCAGCCGGCCAGGGATGAGGACGGTGGCTCTGGTGGGTTTTCCTCAGTCTTTGACTTTGTATTGGTTTGCACTTTTCTCCGAGGTTTTGATCCCAGGTGCTCCAAAGCCGGGGACCTGGAAATACCAGAGAGGCGTGGGGTTTTTTTCCTTTTGGTTGTTTTTTTTTCTGTTCCAGTTCCATTTTTTCCCCCCAAGCAGACTGTCTGATAAAGAACCTTCTTCTGTTGCCTGTGCTTCAGTTCTGCTCATCCCACTGATCTGAAACACTGCAATTCCATCTCCCCGTCTCCTGCTACTTCCTTCCTTATGCTCCGACGGAAAGAATGCGCCGTTCCTTCGGCCCGCGCCGGTGCTGCTGGCGCTGGGGACTGGGGCAGGGTGCTGCAGGGGGGGACGCAGCTGCAGGATTTGAGCTGTCACGGGGGAGGCAGAGCGATCTCAGCCGCTGCAAGCTCTCACGTTCTGTCCTAAACAGGAGAGAACCTTGCCAGAAAAAGAGGCAAACTGAAGCTCAGGTTTCCCAGCCCAGTCTGTTGACACTCCTGGAGAACTGCACGAATTTTGGGGTTTGGTGCGGAGCGTTTTGCTCGATTGGGGGATGCGGAGCATCTCTCTGTTGGAAATTCCAGCTTTTGGCATAGAAGACAGAGAACATGTGCTGTGAACCACTGTCGCAGTTAGAGTAATTGTGTGACACCTGAGCAGACACTGTCCTCTCTGGGCAGAAACCCAGGACCAAGACATTGGGGACCAGCACCTGAACGTGCTCTGCTCCAGAAAACGCGCAACTGGCAAGGGGCAGAGTTTGCTGTCCCTGTGAGCTTGCTTTTCCGAACCTTAGCGTGCTGCTGAAGGAGCATCTTCCTTAAAATGCTGCACCAAAACGTTAGTGTTTGTTTGGGATTAATTCTTAATCGTCCTTCTTAGCCACGATGTGGTGTGGACTCGGCAGAGGAAGAAGAAAGGGAAGGGCTGGTGTGCCCTAAGGCTTCTTCGCCTCCATGAGGGTGAGACATCTGATTTACACAGGGTGCTCTAGCTGAAAAGATTGCGTTTCGCAAAGCGGCGCTGGCCGTGGGGTCTGTCCTTTCCCAACCTGTCTGTCCACCCGTGTCCATGGACGACCGTGCTCTCGCTCCCGCGGGGCGGCTCTGGCGGAGCTGGGCTTTCTGAGAGCAGCGGGAAGGGAGCAGGTTCTGGTGGTGGCGTGTGGTTGGTAGCTGGATTTGCACCGTGCTCTGGTACACAGACATTATTGCAGTTATACATTACAGCGACAGAACATCATCTCCAGAGGGGCAGCAGAAAGACGTGTTAATGCTGCAGCCACATGCTATGCCTAACGCTGCAGAATTGATTAGTGCAGCAGTGACGTTTTGTTATCCCGAGAGACAGGAGCTGGAGGTGTTCTTGAACGTGCAACCGCCAACACCAGGTGGGTGACAGGGGCCGGGGCATCTCTACCCCCTGCACGCCTGACCCCGGGGCCGGCCCAGCCCCGGCGGCTCGGGGTCCTGCCTGCCAGCCGTGGCCATGGCCGTGGCCATGCCCGCTGGGCTAGGAGAGCCCGCCAGCAGCAGCACCGGTGTATCCCGAACCAGTCTGCAGGCAAACAGAGCATCTCCCCAGGCAGATTTCGCTGCCCGTCCCAAGTCCCTGCCATAGGCAGGAATTGCGCCACTGGTCGCGGCGGCGCGTTTCTTCTGATTTGTGTCGGTGCGCGTAACGAGCAGCCACGCCGACGGCGCGGGTCTCTGCCTGTGGACTGCACACAGGAGGGTGACAGCGCGTGGTGGGGAGGCGGTGAGCGTGCCCCCCGACAGCGCGT
>JADKXX010005279.1:0-49096 GCA_017310255.1 Butorides virescens | reverse complement strand
CGTGCCCCCCGACAGCGCGTGGTGGGGAGGCGGTGAGCGTGCCCCCCTGCGGGCACGGTGCCCCCGTCCTACGCGGCGCTGGGGCAGGCGGCCTCCCCTCCGCTGGCGCTGCTCCGGCATGGTCACGGCTTCGCTCCTGTTTGCCGGCAGAAAAAGAGGATGATGTCTCTGGTTGCTCGTGGAGCAGGCAACATGTAGTTTTTGTAGGATAATGCTGAGGTGCTTGCACTGTATTAAGAAATTAATATACTTCTATTGCTACTGGAATTGGAGTCTGATTAGGATTGTTACAGTACCATAGTTTCAGCTTTTAATTACTTACTACATTACACAGTATCTAACAGCGCTAATAGAGTACAGAACTGTCATAGCTTTTGTTTTAAAGTGCAGTACTGTATGGTGCTTAATTGTGTAACAATGTTGTTCAATTACATCTGAAAGTGTTTAATAAAGTATGGCACAGAAAAGCAAATCGGAGTGGCATGTGTTAATTGGTGTCCGCGTCATTGACTCCATTTGGTTATAGTGATCACTGGGATATGAGGACCGAATGGCAGGTTGCCCAAATGGAGCCTTCAGACCCAACTCTCCGATTTGTACCACTTACACGTGCCCGCGGTCTCCCGCGCTTGCACGGATTTTCACTCCACGCACACCCAAGGTGCCGTTAAGGAGCTATTGGAAGCGCTCCGGCGTGGGGGGCTGTGCCCCCCGCTCTGCCCTCGGCCGGTGCTGCAGGCGGCGCGGGGGGTGGGCATCCCCGGCCCCAGCCGCAGAGCCGGCCCCGCTCACACCGCGGGCAGGGACAGGACCCGAACCCCACACCGGCGCGGCCCAGGCTGGTGCCGCTTTGCCCCCCGTGGCAGCCCCTGGCTACCCCCAGCTATGGAAGGGAGAGCGGCAGCCGTGGCAGGGGCCAGAGCCCCCATCGTGCCTCCCCACGCGGCCGAGCGCAGCTCACGGCTCTCCGGGGTCACCGGGGCCACGGGGACTCGCTTAAGCCGGGTTGTCAGCCCAGCTGCCCTGGTCCTGCGCCTGCCGGACGCTGCCGGGGGGCTGAAGGGGAGGCTCGGGAGCCCCCCCCAGGAGGGCGAAGGAGGGCCAAGGTGCTCCTGCGACCGCGGGCTCCCTTGGCGCGCGTTTGCTGCTCCCCGCGCGATGCCCCAGTGCCAGCACTCAGCGCTGGGCTCGCCCTTCCAGCCCCCCCGGCCGAGCAAACCCCGAAGACCCCCCGCACCGCGTCCGCCCCGGCCACCGCCCGGGGAGCCGTTCCCTTCCCTGTCTCCCAGGCCAGCTGGGGACCCCTCTGAGCAAGCTCCCCCGCTGCCCACCCCGCTCTTTGACACCCCCCTCCCACCGGCCGGGGGGGTCAGAGGGGCCTGGGCGCCCGAGGGGCTGCATGGCAAGGGCTGGCTGATGCCGAGGGCTGGCTGATGCCGAGGGCTGGCTAATGCCAAGGGCTGGCTAATGCCGAGGTCTGGCTAATGCCGAGGGCTGGCTGATGCCGAGGGTGCCCCTCAGCCGTGCCGGCTCCTCCAGAGCGGGCTCCGTGCTGCATGGAGGCAATTCACAGGAGCATACAAAGTGGTACTTACAGTTATTTCCTGAGCGGTGGTATTTTTCATATCAATGTTCTACTTTTTACCCCATTTCACTGAAATATTCTCTGGAAGCATTTCTTCTGGAATAAACGTTTCAGCACATCAGGTTTGTTCCATAAGGGTTGATTGTCAAATTACAGCCTTCTTTCCTGCGAGCGCTGTGCTTTTGTACGGGATCAAATTGCATTAGTTATTTTTTCCTCCAGTATAAACACAGAATAATAGTGATATCTTTATTGTATCATATTTCTGAATGAAAAATAATCACAAGCAGATTTTGACGCGGCGTTGCTACCGTGCAGTGCAGTACCGGTTTCTCTTGCCAGCCGGCCTCTCGGGGCGGCGTTGGGACCGCGCGGCACCAGCAGCGCCCGCCGCGTTTCGCCGGAGCCCCCCGCACGCGGGCGACGGTCTCTTTACGGCCGCAGCGCTTACCGCCGCGCGTTCCCTACATTTGCTTGCATGTGGTCCTGGAAGCCACCTAGCATGCAGGTCATGTGCCCTTAATTTTCATTATGAATGAAGAGTAAAATGTGAAGGTTATTGCCTGGCAGTACAAATGCACTGTGTTTTTTATATTTAGAAGCTCTATTAGAAGTGTCAGGAGTCCCATAACAAAGCAGGGCAAATATCCGCAGAGACACCTTGTTGAGAAAGGCAACTTGGCTTCTAAAAGGTTTGAATATGAATGTGGTTGTTTCTAATCAAGCAGTCCTTGAAAAGAATTCCCCACTATTGCTTACCTCTCTCTTGCTTTTTTCTTTTTCTGCTTGTAATCAGCCCGTTTTCCTCCTCGGGAAACTCTTCTCCGCCAGCCCGCCGCGGGCGGGAGGGGGGCACAGCTGGGAGGGGACAGCGGGGCCGGGGGAAAACCCCACGTCAAAGCATCTCCGCGCCCAGCAAAGTAGCTCGGGATTCAAAATGGACGCGGTCAGAAACCCACCGCGTGCGGGCAGCGAGGGGCGCGTCTGCTTCGTGCTCCCTGGGAAAAGGGGGGCACCCGGGGGGGTTCTTGTGAGACCCTTCCCGAGGGCGCCTGCTGAGCTGGGCCGCAGCCACCCCCGGCGACAACCGAACCCTTTCATTTACGGCAGGAAAACGGGCACATTCTGCTCCTCGGACAAGCGCCCGAAGGAAGGCGGGGATGCGCCGAGGGTCCCCCGCTCACCCTGCGGCGCCCCATCCCCAAGCGCTGGAGCCAAATGGCAGATGAAAAATTACGGCTTAAATACTTTCCCTAAATCAATGTGTTTATTCCGGTTTAGCAGTGGCTGCTGTGACTTGGTGCCCGGGGTACCCCGCTCCGTTTGGGAGCGGGTGAGGATGGGGACAGCCCCCCGGGGAACTGCGCCGTCCCATCGGCCGCGCGGTGGCTGTCAGTGAGATCCGGTGCCACACTTGGCTCCCAGTACATAGCGGGGTACCCCGGGTGGCGGGGGAGGCCAGGGGTCCCCCCTGGAGGGAGCGAAGTCTCTCGGCAGAACCGGCCCCCGGCAGTGCCCGTCCCGCAGGACGCCCGTGGGTGCGGGGCTGGGCTCCCCGTCCCCTGGCCGTGCTCACAGGGCGCCTCTTAGCTCCAGCATCTTCAGAACACTTACAAAATCTCCCTCTTTTTTTTTTTTTTTTTTTTTTATAAATTGTCAATGTTTTTTCCCTCTACGAACCTGTAGCATCTGGCAGCAGGAAAGTACAGTAGGACTCGCTGGCACCGTGGTGCAGAGCCTCGAAGAATTCCGTATTGTGACAACACATCAAAATAAATTGCTGTCAACAGACCAAAACACCAAGTGCTGTGATTCTGCCTGACGTGTGAAGACTCAGACAGGCTGTCTTGACAAGTTGTGGTGGAGCACCTGCAATTGGCAGAAGACAGTGATATAAATCTGATTTGCCTGATATGCAGCACCTAGATATCGTTAATGTTGGTGACAATAACTCTGCATAACATTCCCGAGACATGGATCTGATTTTTTGTCTATTACTTGTGTTGTTTTTTGTCACTCTCTGATACTAGCTCTGCTTCCCTGCCCTGCTCAGGGTCTGCCTAGGAATTGCGGTGAATAATAAACGGTATTAAAAAAAGGTAATAACAAATTAAGGTTTAATTCAGCCTCTTCTTGGGTGTAAGAAAAGGCAGTCATTGTCCCGGCTGCTCAAGGCAAAAGATACTCCATGAAATTTTATTTTACACTAATCATAAAAATAATCATGGTGGAAGTTGTATTAATTTCCTAACTCGCAGCCAGAGTATTGAAAATAGCAGGGTAAGAGCCACGAGCTGCCGTAAATCTCTGCTGAAACGTACGTGGGTTTAAACTTCTAGAAGAGGGAAAGAATCGTTGAATAGGTGGTTAATTTTTACCTTTCGTTATCAATAAATGGTAATTCTTTACAGTAGCAGCATATATCACAGCTCATTTATGAACGCGTGAAACACATCTTGGCTCTGGAGTTTAATTACTGGAAGTTAACCCTCGCTTCCCTGGCGCAGCCCTTCCTTGCCAGCACCAACGTGATGGGTTTCACCCCGGCGCTGGCAGGTACCGGAGAACAGCGGCACACGAAACTCCAGTTTCTGTCTGTCGCCGACCCCGTGCGTATTTCGGGATTTGAAACGTTTTTGCATGTGGCCATCGCAGATGATGTGGGGAGGCGTTACGGCTTCGGGCAAAAGCACGCAGACAATCTGGTTTGCTGGTGGCGCTTTGGCTTCGGGGCCGGAGCCACCCCCTTCAGCCTGAGCGGGGGCTGGAGAGGTGCAGTGACCGCGGCGGGTCCCGTGCGTGGGGCGGTGCGGGGCTGCGCGGGCGCGAGGACGGCCCGGGGGCGCGGGGGGAACCCGGCCGCAGCTCCGCGCTCCTCCGCCCACGGGGCCACCTTGGCCGGGGGTCTGGCCCCAGGGCCGGGGTCCGAAAGCGGAGGGGCCGCTTGCTGAGCTTTGCGGCTGATGCTCGCGGAGGGCTGCGGTGCAGCGCCGGCGGGGGGGGGGGTGTATTTATTTATTTATTTATTTATTTATTTCTGCAAAACGTGCGGGAACTCCTTCGGCAGCGAACTTCGGAAATGTCACTGTCCAGTCCGAGAGGCTGCAAGAGCAGAAAAGAGGTTTTTGAAATTACCATTCATTCTTGTCTGTATTGTTATTTTATCCCTTAAAGGCTGCTAATGAGAAATAGAGCCTCATTATGATTTTAAGGATGAGAGAGGAAGGCTTTTAATTAATGATATGTAAATGGTCTTGAATTGATTATGTTAGAATATCAAGAGAGATGGGTAGAAGCTGTGGTGTAATATATTTTAATTAAGAATTAATTAAAAATGATGGCAATTTCATAAAGCCTCACAGAAAATAGTGGAATTTACTTTCTGTCAGGAGTAAATTAGCCAGTGATTAAATAAAGGGCCTGCATTAATAGTGGAGTTATTTTTAAACTGCGCTATGAAGAATTGTGTAATTTTCCCTAAATAAGTAAAATAAAAATGTAATGTTTGCAAACAAGTTTTGGAAATGACGGCAGAATGCAAACTTTGTTTGGTGCCCTCCTCGTGCCACGGTACTTTAGGGAAGTGGTTTTAGGTGGTTTACACGGGCGGCGCGGTGGTTCCGGCGGGCAGGGCCCGGCCGCGGGCGGTGCTGGGCGTCGCGGCGGGGGCGGCGGGAGGGTGCTGGGGGGGGGGTCGCTCCCTCCAGAGCGGCTCCTGCTTCTGCCCAGCACCCCTGGCCTCCCCAGGTCCCCGCGGGGGAGAGCATCCTCCGCTGCACACACACACACACACACACACACACACACGTACCTATCTCTATATGTCTTGCTGGGAGTGCTATGTGCCCAGTGCCTGGGTGACAATTTCTGCTGTCCCCGTCCTGCGGGGCCGGTCAGTGCCCCCCTCTGCCGTAGCTGTGCCCTGGCTGGTGGGTGGCGTTCCCGGCTCGCCTCGGAGCAGAGCCCATCCCTGCAGCACTCACTGCCCCGCGCGTCCCTGGGGCGGCCACCCCGCCGCGGCTGGCGTCCCCCGGCTGCCACGCAGGAGGCGGGGGCCACGGCTGTCCCTGCGGGCTGAGCAGGGACGTGTCCCGCCACGCTGCGTCACCGGGCTCCTCTCCAACGCCTCTGGGAAACCCCAGCTTCGCTTTCCCGCCCCAAGCACCAAAACCTGACGGGACGGTGGGGTATCCACCCCCGCCGCGTGCAGGTGGCAGAGCGGGGCTGGCCGTGCCGGTGGCCTCGGTGGGGACGGCTGCTCCGCTACGGGCTGCAGGGGGAACCGTGGGGGGACCCCTGCCCCTCGCCCCCTCTGCGGCGCGGGCGGCGGGGCTGGCTGCGCTCGGGGCGCCTGAGCAAAGGCCGGCGGCCTGAAAGTTTGGGGCGTGTGCCCTGCCCTGCCCGCTCATCACCATCCTCGGGGCGCATCCTGCGGGGACGGGGAGCTGCACCACCAGCCCGTGCCCGGGGAGTAAACCAGGCTGTGCCTGGGAATCCCGCAGAGGTCCAGGCTCTGGAGTTCCGCGGCTCTGGCACGCCGTGGGCTGGGGCAGTTGCTCCCATGCTGGCGCGTTATGTGAGTTTCATGGACTTGCACTTGCTATGCTGTAAATGGGCTTCATGCACTTGTTTAGTCTGCTGTTCAATAAAGAGCATTACCATAGCAACTGCTCCATCACATGGCGTACACTCATGCTGTCTCTGAGATAAAGAGCACATTTTAAGGCAGCATATTCTTAATGTCGATGTCCTAAAATGCAATTTTTGATGATTATTATTATTTTTCTGGGAGAATATTTGTGGTAAGCGACCATGACGCTCCTTAGTGTCTCTTAACTCCTTTTACTACTACTTTGCTGGCGGAGGACTGCGTACCTACGGTAATTTCTTTTTCATTTGTAGATTTTCACATACAGATCATGAAATATTTGTTAGTTCAAGTCACAGCATGGGGGCTCGTGTCAATGGGATGCAGGCATTTTTGTGGTGTTTCGCAGAGTTTGTCTCCGAGTGCTGTTTCTAGACGGGCGGTAGCCGGTGCCTGATGCTTGAACCTGACTTTGTTCCTCTCCCGGTCGCTGCAGGAGCGCAGTCCTCATGCAGCCGGCACGTCGGCAGCTCCTATGGAGACGGAACGTGTCCCCGCGGCGGCGTGCCTCCTCTCCGCTGGCCTGTGAGATGGGGGGCTGGCGGTTGGTGCCCCCTCCCCGCCTCCCGCCCGCAGCACCACGTGCGGCTCCATCTTGGCACCAGCCAGACGAGACCCTCGCGCCGCAGGACGGGCATGGCAGCAGGAGAGCGGCTTCCACGGCGGGGCCGCCGCCGCTGCCCTGGTCCATTCCCGAGCATCGGGACCCGAGCCCGCCACAAACGGCGTCCGGCATCCTCCGCCCGCCGCCGCGGCAGGCTTGTCGCTGCCCCCGTGCCACAGGCTGGGGAAGTATTCTCAAAAATACGCGGGGAAAGTTCTTCACAACTCGCTGCCCAGGCCGGGAGGAGAGGCTACCCAAGGCTGCGGGGCTGCGAGCTGCGTTGTTAAATCGAGTAAAAGCCCATCGGAGCATCAGGGTGCATTCCCTGCTAAGTACTCTGCTCCCCACACGATGCTCTCTAATTGTTTCTTGAATGATCTCAGCCTTTCTGCCTGGCTGAACCTGCCTGCCAGGCCATTCCACACTGAGGATTCTCTGCGTGAAAAAGGGCTCCCAACTCAGCCTCCAAATATGTTTCCTGCTTGCATTTACATCCTGTCTGTTTGAAGCCCAAATCTTAGCTCGTTTGGTATTTTACCTAGAATGAGATGCATATGGATGGTTCTCTCAATATGTTGCTGATTTGTAGTCTGGTTGCAAATGGCAATGATGAAACGCCCGTGTTTCTTAGCAACTTTTGTATTGCTATAACCAGAATGTGTGTGCGGGGGGAGGCTCCGCACCCTGCAGGCAGCTCGAGCAGGGCTCTGGGAGTGCTGGCAGGTAGGGGTGGGTGCTCCGCCAGTGGGAATACCGGCTCCGGTGGGAATACCGGCTCCGTTTCCTACCGTCATTAACCCAGCAAACCCGTCCCAGTGCACAAGGGCGTCGGCAATAAAGTGGGGGAACGATGACGTTTTTTGGTGGAAAGGGCTTGGGTCAGCTGGCTTGTGCAGAGCTGGGGGCCTGGTCCAGAGGCTGGGAAAGAAACTTAGAAAACCCCCATTAACTTCAGGGGATTTTAAATCCGGACCCGTGTCCTCAAGGAAAAATACAGACATAAGCCCATTGCGTGTCTCAGGATCCTCCTCCTCATCTTCCCAAGGCAGTGAAAGGTACAGAACAGCAGCAGCGCACCCAGAATAGTGGGAATTTTCTGGAGGATTTTGTGGTTTGTCATATGTGTAGGCATCTGCTGGGCCCCCGTGCTCTGCCGCTCGGTCCCCCGCACAGTGCGTGACGTCCTGACGGGGGGGGCTTGGTTGCAAACCATCCCTTGTTCTCAACTACAAAGCCTGGAAGAATTAACATTCCTTGCAATTATCCAACCATCTTAATTACTTGCCCAATATTCTGTCTCGGTGTTAGCTGCCCAAATCATGTTGGGATTTTCCAGACACAACTTCTGACCCGTTTGTTAGCCAGGAAACAGAAAATGAAGGAGAAAATCAGAGCACAAATTACTGCAGTGCTTTAAGTAACGCTCAAGCTGAGCCTCACTGGTAACTCCTCGTGTCGAGTGGCCAAGGAACGAGAAGGCTGGGGGCAAAGCGATGGCGTGCTGGAGGCGTTGGCACCCTCCGGCCGGCGGGGGTGCTCAGCTGCGAGCAGCGGCGCTGCGGGGACGCGTCCGGCGCGGGCGGCTGCTGGCGGCAGGGCAAGGAGCCCCACTGGGGACCGAAGGCCTCGCTGGCTTCCCACCAGCCGGGGCCGATGGCAGGCAGAGCCGGGCGCTGCCGCCACCGCGGTCCATGCTGCAGCTGGGAGCGTTTCCTGGGGGTTTGCTGCTGGGCGAGGCTTGGCAAGGGCGATGCTGAGGGCGCCTGCTTGCGTCCTCCCCCAGTACCCACCACCGGTGGAGACGACGTGAAGGGCCAGCACCTGGCGATGGCCGCAGACACGCGTGCCTGCGCGCAGTAACGCACGCAGACATGCGTACACGTGCCCGGGAACGGACCAAGCTCCGGCCGCAGCTCTGGGGGGGCTGCAGCCCCGGGTGCCCATGGCTGCAGGGAGCGGGGCGGGGAGCGGGGCGGGGAGCGGGGCGGGGAGCGGGCAGTACGTTCGTGTTCACCGTCCCTTGCCACCAGCACCCCCCGATGCTCTGGAGGGACGCTGGCTGTGCAGCCAGGCTGTTCACACCAGGATGCTCTTGCGCATTAACATTCCGTGTGTGAGATATCTGTATCATCTCGCTCCTATCCCGGCTTACCGACGGCAGGAAAAGGCCATTTTTTATCAGTTTCTGCTTTAGTGAAGCAAAAGGTCCTTTGGTTCCTATCCACTGTCTCAAAATGCAGAGCATGTCATTGAAAAAAGCGCACTGGTCAATCAAAATGCCCCTGAAACTTCCTCTCCTAGCTAGGACAGTCGCCGTCCTTCCAGCTGCGGAAGACAGAGAAAAAGCCCAGCCCCGGCTCGGGGCGGTTTATGTTGTGCCACAAATGGCCAATAAAGGTTTGTCATAACAGGAGCCCTATAAGCAGAAAGGAAGTAATAGTTTACGGCTCTTGTGCTATCTGGCACCATTCATTAGTGTATTCTGTGCTGGTAATAAAATTTTACAGGTTGATCATTTAAATGCAGGTTAGAAATAAATTTGATGATCCAGCTGGAAAAGTAACGCAGACTGGTCAGTCTGTCTTTCTTCCCCCAATCAATGCACCGAGCGACACCAGGCCCAACGCACCCGATCAGGCGATAGTTAAACAGTTTGCTCCTAATAAAGTTATTGATCACGGGGGCGTCAAGCACCGCACGGGGTGGCGATGGCTGGAGAGAGTTGGGTGGAAGGGGAGCATGCGCTGCAGGGACGCTTCGGCGTAATCCCCGGCACTGCTCCTCATTCCTGCTGCTGCTGTTACTAAACGTGTCCTCAACCCTTCGGGGCGGCAGAGCAGATCTGCAGCGCGGGTCTCCCCCTTTGTTGGGGGATGAGCAGCGCGCGGGCTTGCCGCAGCCGTCTCGGTCAAGGAGGGAACGGCCGGTACCCCAACGGCGCGGAGGGAGCGCGGCCGGAGCGAGATCCCCCGAGAGCGGCTGCGATTGGGGCGCTGGGCTTCGTACTGAGGGAGGAGGGAGACAGGCAGGTTGTTTGAAAAAATTCCCTTTAGACCAAACGCTGATGTTGGAGCTGAGCTACAAACACTTGGGCTGGAAGAAGTGCAACTTTATCAGTTTTCTAGGTTAAACGCTGCTCCTTGGAATGTAACGTGCACCCTGCCTGGTTGCTCCTCCGGCCACGTTCTCCAGCAGCTTGTCAGTGTTAATTGTGCGTCGGGCATGGCTGCTGGTGCACTCATTAATTACGTAATTTTTCAATACACATTTTTATTTTTATTTAAAATCCCTCCCCGCCAGTGGGTCGGGCGGAGCGGGTGTTGGGGTGGGGAGGTGCAGGGGGCAGAGGACCCCACAGAGGTGCCCGTGTTTGACGGGGCACGTCCCACCGGGGCGCGTGCGGCTTGCCCAGTCCTTGGTGTGGTGGACACGGACCACGGATGGATGCTCGGGGTCTTCAGCAATGTATTTCTCGTGGGTTTTACAATCGTGTGCAAGACCACCGCCTTGGAAACAACCTCCGCGGCAGCGTGCTCCAACACCAAAGGCAAATCCGCTGCCCCTTTGTAATCTTCCGTGGGAAATGCAGCATTCGTCGCGCCATTCTGTCGTTTACGTTAGCAATTAGGGGATATCTCATTCAATGTTTGGCACGTGCAATGTGCGAGTTTTGGTGTAGTGGTATAAAAAATGTTAAACATTAATATAAGGTTAAATTTGACTGATTCAACAGCTTGCTTTTGAGTTTCCCATTGACAGCCAAACTGCAGGGTTTAATGCTAAGCTTCACATTGCAGCTTATCTCCCCTTAATTAAAATTAAAATGTGAGCAACAACACGGAGATATTTTGTAGGCATCCTGGAAGAGGAGACGCAGAAGCTGGAGCGATGGTTGTTTAATAAGATTATAATTGGAGAGTTAAAGCCTTGTGATCTATTTGAAGACTGGTTTGGTGCTGGTGCGGCACCGTGGCAGGCGAGCCCCAGGTGCCTGGCCAAGCATCCCTCGCCGACATCTGGAACCAGTTGCAATACATCACTGTCAAAACTGCTTTCTATACGTATCTGCATTTACACATTAGTTACCCACGCAGCACTCATCAAAAAAGCTGAACAATCTTGACACGGTGTCCCTGGTGGAACGGCAAAGGTGAACCGAAGTTGGGAGGCAGTGTCTCGCGTCACTGTCTGCTGAGCTTTTACAACAGGAAGCCTGATTAAAACTGAAAGGAAAAATTTATCGTCAGCTTCTGCTTTGTATCACTTTTACCTACAAAAAGAGAATTTTGCTTCCTACGAAGCCTTTTATAATGGGGGCCATGGATGCTTTTGGTTTTCATTGTTTGTCTTGGCTGCAGAGTGGTGCTGTGCCGGACCGGTCACCACGGCAGAGCTGCTGGGTAGGGTCTGGGTGCCTTATTATCCACACAATTTCCTCTTTCTCGCTCAGTTCTTGCTTTGAATTATCGAACCCATCTAGAGTTCATTCGGGTTTGTTGCACAGGGATTGAGTTAACGGGGACCAAGTCAGCCTGGGTAAGATGTTAGCGTTGCCGAGCGGCCGTGTGTTTGTCGCTGCGATGGAACGAGCAGCGCGTGCGTCTGCCGGGGACGGGGCTGCAGAGCAGGGGAGGAAATAACCGAGAATTTCCTTGGGAGTTCAGGGATTAGGAGTTAATTAGGAGCTAAAAGTAAAAACGTTGAGGAGCTGGAATGAGCCAAGAACGGAGCTCACCAGATGTGTCCTTTAGGATAGGAACTAACTGCTTTGGTGGAAACGGGAGATTTCACTCTTGGTGCAAGGTTCAAAGGGGGGCGATGCGGAGTATTGTATTTATTTTTTCAATTAAAAATGGCTCTGCCGACGCGTGCACTTGCAATAAAAGCTCTCGCTGTGTCTGCCAGGGCAGCTCGGCGGCGAGCGTTGACCTGCTGAGGAGGTGCAGGGCGAGGGCAGGCGGGGCAGGACGGGGGCGGGCGGCAGTGCCCCGTGCCACAGCGGCGGCGGGCCTCGGGGCTGCGCACCGCGCCGGGCGGGAGGGAAGCCCCCGGCCTGGGCAGGAGCTCTGCAGGAAGGGTGACAAACCCCTTTGGAGCTACCGGGGGGAGTGGGGTTGCCCGTCTCGGGGTCCTCACCAGCGCTCGGGAGCCCCTGCCGCAAACTCCCGCAGCCAGAGCCGGGCGTGCGCCTTCCACCGCGGGTGCCCTGCGAGCCAAACGGGCAGCGGTGGGTGAAATACCGGGGGGGCTGCGTCCTCCTGGGGGTAGCACCTGGCTGCTCTTCTTGGCCATTCATCACGCGCAGCCAAAGATGAAGGAGGGAACAATTCCAGTGCCTGGCACAGATGGTGGGAGGGCTCCTAATGATGCCGTAAATGTCCCTTCTGAGGAGGTTAGCCCGAACCCACAGCAGATCTGTCCTGTCAGCCCAGGAGTGGTTACCAGCCTTCTCCATCTGTTTATGGAAACTGGGCAGCATCTTGAAGGCACCCTAATGCCTCGTGCCTTGGGGTCATAGCAGCTCAGGAGAGAACTGCTCCGCTCCCAGAGCAATCAGCGTCCCCGACGCCGGGGAACCGCCTCGAGGAGCCTCCTCCAGCCGCTCTCGCGCTGCCCCGTTGAGACTCGACCGGCTGCGTTTCCCTCCAAAGGCCATGTCAGGGCATTTGGGGCTTCATTGCCTTGATGGCGAAATGTTCATCTCCGTTGGCTGGTTTGAGTGGAACCGCGGCGCGGGCTGACAGTGCCGTTTGCTGGTTGTGGGGCTGCGCTCGGCTCCGCGCCCCTGGTAGGTCTGTGCCAATGTTACCGGCGCGTTTCCATTCCTCTGGTTAGTGCCACGACGCCGGGCTGTGGGTGCCGCAAGGCACCCAGGAGCAATGCCGGTACCGGGCATGGCGCGAGCGAAGGCTGCCTCCAGCCAGAGAGCTCGTCTGGTGGCCGGCCCCCCCGCCGAGCCGTCACGCTCAACGTGGCTCCCTAAGTACCGAGCCGGCGGTGGGACCGCGCCGCAGCTCCCGTGGTGCTCCCCGCGGCTGTCCCAGGGCTGTCCTACGGAGATGGGAAAGTCACAGAAGAGCGGAGCCGTGCAATGCATGACTGCGGTCCCTCCCTGCAGCTGGCACTTCAAATAGCCCGCAGAAATATTGTCACAGATGGGGAAGTCTTGGAAATAAATAGAACATTTTCCCAAGTTGGAGATTGTCTTTGAAAGCTTTGGGAACTCCTCAGCTCTTCTTTAACAGGCCTGCCTGGCTGGCACCGTCCCTGTGCCGATCGTCTCGGCGCGGTTCGCGGCGCTGGGCGGACGGGTTATTTGTTTTACACTTGATTTCTCCGGCCACCATTTCGTGCGGTGTCAGCCGTGTTGACGTACGCTGCAACCAGAATAATCAAACCTGCAAAACTATTCTGGGAGCCTTTTCCGTAGCGTTCCACGTGCAGTTCTCCCTTGCCTCTGAATTCCACAGCGGCGTCCCTGGCACTCAGAAAATACTCCTTTAAAATCTGATTGTTTGATTCATCCTCCCCCCCCCTCCCTTGACGGGCTGCTGCATCCCTCCGGCGCGCCTCGTACGAAGAGCTCAGGGATGCCTCCCTCGCCCCAGGTAGGTGAGAAGTAAATGGGGCATGGAGTTATTTAGTTTAGTTCTTTTCTCTGGGAAGAGAGGAAAGGGATTCTGGAATAGGAGAAGCACAACTCATTTTTCACAGTTGCCTCTGCTGTGGCATTGATGCCACGCTATGCTTCATGACTTGCTGTTTTCATTAGACGTGTCCAGGAACTCTGGAAATGGCGATAAAGTGCCTCTCTAACTCGGGTTTACTCCAGTAAGTAGACAAACAAGAAATATTGCAAAGTTTTGGAGATGGAGGTACTTTGTCTTCAGTGATTTCACTTGGCGTTTGTAACATTTCTGAGGGTCATTTTTGGCAACGTACTTTAACCTCTGCGTGGAAAAGGCCAACGCGTTCTGTGCGGGGCTTCAGTCCTGTTGAAGCCGATAATGAGAAAACCCAAACACTGCCTGACCGGGGCCCCGCGGTGCTCCGTGCCAGCGTGGGCTGGGCGTGCTGGTGGCGCTCAGAGGCTGCCCACGGTCTCACGTGCAAAGCCAGGGGTAAAGACGATCCTGGCTGCTGTGCGCTTGTCATGGAACCGGGACAGAACCAGGTTGGCTGATCACGGCGTTTGATGGTGCTGTAACCTCTTCCCAGGGTCTTGACAAAGCATTACCTGTGCTTTACAGCCTAGCAGAATATGATAAAATCAAAGTTAATTTTGAAGAAAACAAAAATAACTGGAGCACTTAGACTGACTGTACTTGGCTTCTTGTCTCTGCTTTTCACTCCAGTAACACAGGCTTTACTGAAAAGCAAACAAAATTGGCGCCCAATGAGCCTAAACTGAAATTTCAAACAATAGCAACACCAAACCAATTAGAGTTCCTCCTGGTTTTATGTTAAGTGTAAGCACTGACTCCGCAGAGTCAGTACGAAATGTGAGTGATGCATGAAATGGAAATTTCCTGCCTAGTGTGTAGAATAAATACAGAGAGCGCGGTGATGCTTGCTGCCATCAGCAGCTCACACGCAGCCAGAGGAGCCAGCCAAGCTCAGGCATCCGCCAGCAGAAACCCTCCCTTCACGTGAAAGTTTTATTTTTTACCTCCTTTGGCACCTTCGGCGCCTTCGGAGCAGATCAGTGATTCGACTGATTTTATCATCTTATCTCTGCGGATTCTCCGTAGAAGGTGGTTGGGGGAGGTGACATTGGGGTGGAGGGACAGCCTTTACAGAGGTGACGTTGGGGTGTTACCGCGCCAGCACCAAGGCGTCCTACAGACATCGGGGAGGACGTCAGCCTGCGTGGGGCCCGGCCGAGAAACCTGCGATGGCCTCAGTCCTGATGCGAGACACGGTCCCATGGGCAGTGTCACCTCCCAGCGTCACGGGCACGCAACGTCCTTAGGCACGGGCCTTCTCCATCTTCCTGGCGAGGAGAAAGGAAAAGCTTTCAGGAACCTGCTTTTATTTGGGAATCCTGGATGAAACCTATTTCTTGGCTAAGAATCCTCGCTAACTCATTATTCCCACAATTAGGGTTAAAAAAATCAATCCAAACCATATGGATCTCCTGGATCAGATGGAGAGCTGCCCTGGCCGGTGCTCCGTCTCTGACGGTGACGAGCTGCAGATGCTTGAGGAGACAGCTCACAGGTCACGGGGGAAGCGGAGGCCTTTCCGATACGGTGTCCCCGCGGCCAGCAGCGCGTGAGCAGGGCTTTCCTGAGCGGGAGGTGACGCCCGCGGCACTGTGCGGTGTCCGACAGCCCCCGATGGGCCAAGGTGATGCCCGCGGCACCGCGCGGTGTGCGACAGCCCCCGATGGGCCTTTCTGCCGGCCCTCCAGCCCCGCGCACGCACCTTGGCGGCGGAGCGGGTGCCACCGTGCCAGCACCCGCCACCCCCCGCAGCCCCACGATCTCCCGTGTGACGGCCGGCGAGGAGGCTACGGTGGTGATCGAGACGAGACCACCTCTCGCTGTGCCAGCGAGCTGCCGGCGCACCTTCCCCGGCGGCGCCGAGCGGGCCCCGCGGAGGGGGACGCTCCCAGGGCCCCGGCTCCACCATCGCGTCCCCTCTGCCCACCGCCGGGGCTGGGAGGGGCCCCCGCCTGTGCCGGCGCCCTTTGAGCATGAACCCACCGCCACGCTCAGCCTCGGCGCTAACTTTTATTATGAATTAAGAGTAAAACTCTTTCTCTGCCACGGAAAAAAACTACCTCCATTTTTCAGAGTGCCTCTGTTTATATAGTTTATGGGAGAAGAGGGCTCTTAATATTTCAGTGTCATGACCATAAAATGAAAAGGTTACTGCTTGCTACAAAGGCTTGCTTGGATCCAGCACCAATTAATTTTCAATCTGAAATATATGTCTCCTGGCCGTCTCACAACAGCCGTGAGCGGGAGGTTCCTCCTTAACACATTTGAGCCACAAACCCGGTTAAAGGATTAGCCAGCTTTTTCCATGCTGTTTTGCTCGCCCCCATTGGGCATTCCCATTATCCTTGATAGACTGTTAGCCCTGACAGTGGGATATGATAGTTTTAGTTTTTACTCCTCCTCCTCCGCGCTGTGTCCACACGTAAGGCTACTCGGACGTCAGCTTTAATTTTCATTATAGGTGCGAAGGCAGCATATGTTAAAGGCAGGCATTACCGTGCGGAGTTGCTCCTGCAAAATTATCCGCAGAACGGTTTTAATTTATCCGCGCGCGGCGGCGCCGGTGCCGGGCAGGGCGTGCGGCTGCTGCCAGCCTGCCGCTCCGTGCTCCGGGGGCGACGTGGCCGTCCCCCGGGCCCGAGGGGTAGGATGAGGATTGAAGTTGTACCAGAGCGCTGCAAGCACACGCTGACTTTCTGCAGGGTGGATGAGCTTCTCTTTATCTTTATTTATTAATAAAAGACGGAATGCCTTGGGAAACAAAAGGTTTTAATGGCTGGTGCTTGGTATCCTTGACAACACTCCCCAAAGAATATTACATTAGGGCACCAGAGAACTTTTAAAAATAAGTAATGGAATTCCGTCTCTGTTATGCTTTTAGTAGTCATTTCGGCCATGGTGCAGCGAGGTCATAAGCTGAGCTCAGTGAAGGGAGCCAGAACACGAAATGATGCTGAGAGAACGTCTGGGAGATGAGAGGTACAGAATTACAAGCGAAAGTGCAGGCCTGCTGAGGCAATTACAGCTTAATGGGGTCATTTGGAAGGCAATTGCCAGGGGTTAATGTAGTATGGAGAGATGAGGTGAGATTGAAGTGAAATTTGGGGCTGGAAATGTGTTAAGATGAAAGATCAGAGTGCAGCGGATTCTGCAGTGCAGAAGGTTTATATCATGCAAAAAATCTGAAAAAAAATGTAAAAGTAGTAGCCAGATGTTTCAAAATAAATAAATAAAACCTTAAGTAAACGCTTTAAAAAAGGGAAATAGCTGCATCAGGATACCCCGCGCTCGGGAAGGGCCGCGGCGTGCACGGCGGTGTTTACACGGCACAAAGGGGCTCGCTTGGACGCCAAAGTTCTGTGGCGTTTGCCCGCGCGCACGCGGAGGCGGCGTGGTTGGGCGGCCTCCCTCGCCGACACCAGCTACTGCTGTATGGAAACATCACCGCACTCCCAGCTCCTGTGCCTTATTTTGAAAAATCCATTGTTTTGAAACAAAAAGTGAGAAACAGTCGCCTATACACATATTTTGATATATTTGCAATGGATTCATCACATTATCTTTTCAGGCATTAAAATAATACGCGTAAGATGTCAAAATATTACAGGAATGTAAGCTAGCATTCTTTGAGAGTGGGTATTTTGGTTCTGAGAAGTATGCTTAAATATTACAGGTGTTTAAATTAAAAATGTCAAACCATGAAGGCATAATGGAAGTAATCATTTTTACACAGTTTTAAGCCGCGCAGTGTTGGAGAAAGCTTTGCATTCCAGACTATTGTGAATGAACGGAGTTCATAAGCATTCCGAGGACAAAAGAGATCATTATGCTTTGTTACCTCAGCCAGTTCATTACCTTAATTGCTGAGCGTAATCCAGTCTTGGAAGAAAACTCTAGGGCTTTAAGGAGATCAACATTGGCACCCTGTGACACAGAAAATGGAAGCCCTTTCCTGCGCCACGGCCACTCCAGGCATGCTAAACCTTGATCAAAGGCTGAACTTCTCCGAGGGTCGGCCATGTGAAAATCCCCCGGAGCTGCACCGGGCGCTGAACCGTGATGGAGTGCCGCGGGCTCAGCACCGCTCCCGCGCCAGTGTGACCGTCCCGGATCACTGCCTGGCAAGAGCACATTATCATCCCTTCAGATAGGTGAAGTTTTAACATAGTTCTGTTTAGCAGGGATAATACGTCTCTCTTTTTCGCAGCCGCGCTCTGCGTACTGCGCGAAGCGAGCAAACTCCTAATGTGCAGTAATGCCGCGGAGCCGGGAGACGGAGCATGGCGCTCTCCATCAGGCAGGAGGCCACTTTTCCAGGAACGGCTTGTTAAATTCTCCTTAGCTACATGCGAGGAGAGGCATTTGCAGGCAGGCATTTGACTCCAGAGCTACGTCGCGGCGGCAGAATGATTCCGAGGAGTTTGCTGGGGAAGATCAGATTTATTGTAAATACATTAGAGCAAGGGTTTGGTTTTTTTTTTCACCTGTGTTTCTCTGACATGCGTGTGCTTTGTATGGAGCTACCTGATCTGACGATACAGGCTTCTCCCCCCTCCCCCCTGCAGTTGCATATATTAAGGCTTTTAAGAAATATAGTAAAACAAAAAAAAATGACCTTTAAAAGCATGGTTGAGTTGCATTCATTTTATAACCATCAAAGCAACTCTTTACTGTTGTAAGGTAGAAAAATCAATGATGCAATCTTTTTCCTTTTGCCTCGTGCAATCCGTAATTGAAATGGAAAATCAAATGAACGGCTAACAGATAATTGTTTTATCAATATTCCCTGCCTGCCCTACAAGGGTCAGCCTAGAATGATCATGAGCCACGGATATGATGAGGACAAAATGTGAAATTGAACAGCAAGGAGGCAATAAATCAACCTTGACAAGAAAGAGTGACCAGCATGTAGCTCTTGTAGGCAGCTTTTGGGACACTTTTTGTCTCAGGTGTCTGCACTGATTTAAAAATGTGAGAATATAATATTTGAAGCTCTACCAGCGGGTAAACAACTGCAGACTATTTCTAGGTTAAGGCATCATCAAAGCAAACAAGCTGCAGCTGAAAATATGAGGATATTGGGGCATGGTGGGAAAAATCCCGCAGTAAAATAACAGGGGAATAATGGAATATTCTGGGGCTGTTGCAAGCAAGAAATTGTCATGTCTTCCTATCTGGTGCTAGAAAACTAAAAAAGAGAGTAAATATATTAGAACACATTTTTGAGGCTGCTCCTTTGCCGCTCCATTGGGCATGAAGAATGCTTTGAATTGTATTTCTGTTTTTTTGGGAGCTCCTTGATCCCGGTGCCGGAGCAGTCGTGTCTCCTGCCCGGTGGCCTGGCCGATAGGGGCTGTCTGGCCTCACCCCCCCCGGCCGGGGCGCCCCAGCAGACGCCGCCGGCGGTGTCCAACGCAGGGGAGGGCGGCTGGGAGCGACTCCAGCGCCGGCCCCGCCGCTTCGCTGCTGGGTGCCGAGAGCCCTGGCCGCGGTGTGGCTGCGGGGAGCGCTGGCCGGTGGCGTGGGCAGCGGGGGGCGCGGGGGGCGCGGGCGGGAGGCGTCGCAGGGCGGGCGGGAGCGGCCGGGGCTCCTCCACAGCCCCTCTTCTGCTCATAGCTCGGGCCTTGCATTTTTTCCACTTGAGACTGGGCAGGTTCTTGCTTTTGCTTTGGAAACCACTTAGTTATAAAAACGAAGCGTGGGTGCGTTTTTTCATGGTGATACTGAAAGGCAGCTCCGATCAAACAACAAGAAGGGCTCGTGCCCCGCGCTGAGATGCCGGCTGGGGCGCGCTGAAAGCCCGCAGCTGAGAGAGGTTTGGGTTTTGTGGCCACTCCCAAGCCTTGGGGCAGCCCCTCATCTGGTGCAGATTGCGAACAGGCTTGCAAACTGTGCCAGGGCATGGGGTAAAAAGCCTGGAAAGGCCGGGGGAAGGTGCATGCTCAGGGCTTCTCCTGGAGTGGGGGGAGCACATGCCCGAATCCCTGGGGCAGGTCAGATGAAAGCCCCCGGGCTTGGCCACCCCCCTGCAGCCCCCCCCGTGGCAGAGGAGAGGCTCCCCAGCCATCACAGCCGTGCCACGGTGTTTGGAAGCCATTTGGGAGCCAGGTGAGGCTTTAGGAAGAGGCTTTAGGAGGATTCTGGCAGCGGGCGAGTTGGGCTCATATGTGGCACGTGCAGAATTACCAGACAAATGGCTTTTCCCTGGACAGATAAATCCTGCTGGTGTTTGCCGTGAGCAGCCCTGGCCCTGGGCACTGCTGGGGAGGGAGGGCGGCTCGGGGGGGCCGGGGCAGGACGGATGCCACCGTGCTCCTGCCACCCCCACCCCGGGACCCCTCCCCAGCCGAGGGGAGCCCTCCCCTCCCGCAGAGCCTCTGGCACTGATGTCCCTCTGGGTGCGCTGACCGGTCTGTGGGCTTTGTCGAGGGGGTGGGCCAGGAGCAGGCGCCTTTGTTTGGGTTGGGTTGACTTGGGGTGAAGTGGGGTGACACCGGCAGGAGCCTCCCCGCTCTCTTCCCACCGGGTTCTTGCTTCAGCGGCAGGAGGAAGAAGTTGGGGTGCCCCGGAGCAGCAGATGGTCTGGGAGTCCTGTGGCCACCGTGTGCCACCTCCCTGCTCTGGGGACCACGCATGGGAGTCCACCCATCCTGTCCCAGCCCGTCCCATCCCACTGAGGGTCAGTGGAGGGCTGGTTTGGGCGTAGTCTGCATCTGAAGGACACCAGGCTGGGGAACCATGCTGGAAGCTTTATTTTTAACCTTGGCTCTTGCTGTCCTGCGGCCTCCCTGGGGAGGAGGGGGTCTGGTGCGCGCGTGGTCTTGGAAACAGCAATATCAGGAACCAGCGAAATAGGTTGCCAGCATGGAGAATATTTTTTATTTTAAGCACAGTATTTTAAACACACCATGTCCTCCTTCCCCAGGGGCAAGGCTGAGAGACTTAAAAACTATTTTTTACAATTGGTTTTTCAAATTCATTTCTCATCAGGCCGTTTCCCACAGTAGGGGTGGGTGTCATGCTGGCAGCACCGCAGCCCCCACCCTGAGGGGGGGGTCTCGCAGCTGGGGGGATTCAGGGGAGCCCTGCAGGAGCCGTCCCCTGCCCGCGAAGATGGGGGGGTCTCCAGCAAAGTGCTGGGCCGTGGGGGCCTACACGGGCCATGCTTGGGGGGGGGCTGCAGCGCCGTGGGGCTGGGCACCCCCAGGGGCACAGGCAGGAGGAGGGCAGCCCCCGGCTTCCCCCCGCCACCTCGGGGGCACAAGGGGGTCCCTCTCCTGCTCCCATCTCTGATGTAATGAAGCATCAACTGCTACCGTCACCGTCCTCCGTGTCCTTGAAACCAGCACGGTTTAGCCAGGAGTCTCTCCAATTTATCAGCAGTTAAAAATAGAGGGGAAGGATGCGAAGGACGGTCCCTGCTCCCCAGGAGCTGGGGGCTGCGCGGGGGAAGGTAACCTCTGCGGCGGGGTAGGACACGAGGCGAGTCCCTCGTCCTGCTCGGCCGAGGCGTTTTTGTCCTGCCTTTGGACGTGCCTCCTGAGGGCAGGAGATGGGACCAGCAGCGTGAGGGGATGTGCGGACAAACACAAAAGATCAGACTGGATCATTACAGGCGGTAACTGCTTCCATAACAACATTTACCAAGCCTACGGTGTCTGTAGGCCGCCTAATAAACACGGCATAAATCCAGGTGTGCAGGGAGGCGCGGGTATAATCCGCCGCGTCTTTAACATGCATCCTAGAAATGCCCTAAATACATATTTACACCGCAGTGCCTACTGACTCCAAATAAGCTGTTCAGGCTGCCAGGCTGTTAATCCACGTTTTAGTGCCGCTGGTCTATCAGATGAATACGTTGTGTAAAAATGATTCCCACTATGGTATCTGCCCCTCGGAGGCTGTGCGGGGGGACATGCTGCCCTTGGCCATGGCCATGCGCGTGCCCCGGTCCATTGGCACATCTCTGCACCGGCCGGAGAGACCGGCGCGCAGGCGGGCGCGGAACGCCCAGGCTGGCCGTGAGTGTTGTCAGCCCCAAAACACGTCCCTGGGGTCTGCGTGTGGGTCAGAGCGCGGGCGAGTGGGGCTGGGCCCAGCGGTCCCATCGTGGGCTTTCAGCTGAGTCTCCTTCCCACCCCCATCCGTCGGGCGATGGACACGTTGCACCCTGCTGGTTGGGCTGGGCTGGGTGAGCTGGGCTGGGTTGGGTTGGGTTGGGCTGGGTTGGAGTTGTGGTGGTGTTTTACCGGTCCCCTGGGTTTGGCGTGGGGGCTCGTGGGATGCTTGGGGCTCAGCGAGGGCCGGGCTCCTCGCGCGCTTGCCTGTGGTGACGGGTCCCTGTGCCCACCGGCGGCGCTTGGAGGGGCTCGTAGCAGCGGGGCTGCCGGCAGTGATGGGAAAGCGGCATCCGTGCAATCGTGCACGAGCAGGTACCACTGCTGAACGAGGGTCTCGCCTGGAGACCAAGTCCGGGCAGAGCCCCCCGGGGCTCCCTTGTCCCCCCATCCTCCAGGATCCGGCTCAGATCTCCCCCTGCCCTCCTGCCCGGGACACGGCTCGCTCTCCACCTCTGCAAGCGCTGTTTTTCTGATGTCCATTGCTCGGAAGCACAATTATTTCTCTTTTAGGGCCCAGCCTCGCCACCCCTCGTCGCGCGGAGGGGCAGCAGTGCCCGAGCCCCCGGAGGCGCTGTCGGTGCTGGGGCCCGGCGCTGGCACGGGGGCCTGGGGCAGCAGGCAGGGGTTGGGCAGGGACCTGCCTCATTTGGGGTTTGGTTTTGGAGGGAGCAGGATTGCCGCACGTTTATTTTTACTGACATTGATGTAATAATTTCGTTTCCTTCATGAATTAGATTTGGGGAATTTGGAACTTAGCTCTGGTGGTGCTTCTCTCCCAATTTATTACGTATGCTTAAATAAACACGTTGGATTAACTTTATAAGGCTTGTAAAAGCTACAGGTAAAAGGGCTCTGGAAAATCAACATTCTAAATCATGCTAAGTCTCTTCCCATCTTGCTCATCCTCTAGCAGGGCATTGACAAAAATATGAAATTGATTTGGTTGAAGGGTGTTAAAGAGCCGACAGCCAAATGTCACAAACAATGAATGGCTGCAGCGTTGAGAAAATCAATAGGGAGGTTAAAGCTGGTCTTGTGAAAGACTTGGCAGACTGCTCTGTTCCAGGAAGAGATCTGTCTTCTGGCCTTGGTTGCATGATCAAAAGGAAAACTTGATAGGTTTAATGAAGGGAGATACTGTAAAACTGACAACAGAAATATAGACACTGTGGTAAACTGCAGTGCACATCAGTGAGTGGAGCTATTAGATACATTTTTCAGTCTGAAAAAATATTTATAGGTAAAGATGTCAAAAAAATATTAGTGCATTCCTCCACTTTTCCACATCGGTTCCCCAATCAGCGCGCGCATCTGCATGGCGTAAACAAAGGTTTGGGCTCTGTCTTTAATTGTACAACACGATGGCAAATGTATAGGGCAAAATAATTAGCATGATAATTAGTGAATCGTAATGTTTCCAAATAATTGCATGATGAGATTGCAGAGCCAAAGTGAGATTGGAATCTCGTCTTTATTGGGAGACGGTGTCTCAGCAAATCATGGCAGGCGGGGAAGGGGGGAGCCGCCGCTTCGGCGTGCGGGCGAGTGACCCCCCAGCCCGGCCCAGGGCGCCTCACGCGGGCGTTGCATCTCACACTGGTTTTGATAAATACACAGTTGGGCTTGAAATCAGTTTTGTGAATATTAGATCCACAAATATAAATGGGGATGCCAGCCATTAAAAAAGGTTAATAATGTTAGATTAATTTTGTTTTTGAAATCAGCTTGTAAACAAAATTTGCACTGATTTACACCTGACCTATTAGCAGTGCTCCTATATAACGTATTGCATCATTAGAGAAAAAAATTGTTGAAGGCCTGAATTATTACTTCCCACGTATTTGTTTTCCAAACACGGCATTGCACCTAAGACTGAACTGTATAATGATATCTGAAATAATGCGGCACCTTCGCAGCGTTTCTTTTCCCCAGCACTGCGTTCAGCATACGTGCTCCCTTCCCAAGCCTGTTTGTGTTCGCTGTCATCTGTCAGTTCTGGGTATCCCATCTTCCCCCTTTTTTTTTTTTTTTTTTTTTTTTTTTTCCTAGAAAAATGAACTCATTAGTTTAAAACTCCCAAATGCCACATTCAGCTCAAACAGCGAAGATGATAACCTGTAAAAAAAGAGAGGAGAGAAGAGAGAAGTAGTCTGGCAGGTTTTCTGCAAGTGGACGCTGCAATAAAAATGCCCCCTACTTTGCCGGGATGGGGTTTGTAGGGCTGCTGCCATATGTTACTTTCCTTTTTAGCTGGGATTATGCCATCATTATTGCTGATAAAAGCTGTTTACTGCCTTGGCAAAGGAGCGATGCTTGGCGCAGTTTGGAAGCCGCCATTCAGTTTACAGAAAAGTGCATTTAGTGCCAGATGCTAGGATCCAGGGGCTTTGTTATCTTTTCCCATTATTGGGATCATCCATTGTCTGGTTTTTTCTCCTTCTAACTTAGCACGGGCTTTGTCGTTTGCGGTTTTAGGTTCGCTTTGGTTCGGGCAGGTGACATTGCAGGTTTTGGCTCGCCGGGCAGCGCCGGTCGCTGGCAGGGGCTGCGTCTCCTCCCAGCGCAGCTGAGGGGGTGCCGGGTTTGGGTCCCCGAGCAGCCGGCGGTGGGTGCCCTGCCCTGGGGGCTGGGGGCTGCTGGGGGGACCCCGGCGAGGAGCTTCACCGCGCGGCCGCCGGCATGGCCGTTCCTCGAGACCTCAGCACCCAGGGCCTGGCACAATTGTTGGGCTGTGAGGAAGCAGGAACTGCAGAAAATGTGTAAATGAAAGGGAACATCATATCCGAGTCTGAAGGTGGCCGTAATTCATATGTAAATGCTCTTAGCCTAGACTAACAGAGCTGTTGGACAGGCGGCAGCTCCGCCGGTGCCAGACTTCCCATTAAAACCGGTTATCTCCTCCGCAGAGAAGAGCCCGGATCTGGTCTGAACCTCACTAAAAGCCGAGGGGAAGGAGCAGGAGGGCGGCAGTGCCGGGGCGGTGGCCGTGCCGCCGGGCAGCGCCTGCTCTGCAGTGAAGGCTGGGGCACAACGGGGCGCTGCCCCCATGGCCCCCCGAGCCCCCCGACACCCACCCAGGCCCCCCCCGGCTCCGTGTGGGGCTTTTCCCCCGCCCCGGCGGGTTTGCTGTGCCCACCGTGTGCTCCTCGCAAGCGCGTCGGGCAGCGCGGGGCAGGCGCCGGCGGCTGGCGGCTCCTCCCTGGCACGTCGGGAGCTGTGCCGGCCCCCGGCCGCTCAGCCTCTGCCCCGCCAGGCTGCTCCCCCTCGCCGGCCCGGCGCTGCCTTTGCGCGCTGGCCCCCTCGCCGCCCGCTGGAGCTCCCGGCACTGAAGCGCGGTGGTGCCGTGGCTGGTGTCATCCGCCGGTGCGGAGCGGGGGGGCTGCGTGCACGGTGAGGCCACGCACGGGTCCGGCACCGGGTGCGAAACGGGGAGAGGGTGAGCGGTGGCCCCTGGCCTCGGCTGGGCCACCCCCTTCCAACAGCTCCAGGAGGCCTTTGGTGGCCACGAGCGGGCAGGGCTGGAGTCGTCACCTCCTGTGGCACCACGGGACGTGGCACGCCTCAGGGACCCGCGCCTCGGGGACCCGCGCCTCGCAGCGCCTTACGCCAGCCCCTCACAGCATCGCCAGTGACTTGGCTAGGGTATCGCACGGCGCGGGTTTCCTCTGGGGTTCGTTGCGAGGAGGCGCAGTCGCAGCCCGCGTGCGTGTCGGTGGCGTAGCCGAGAGCCCGGGACACGGCACACGACCGGGCGAGCGCCTCGGCGCTGCTGCCCGGGGCTGCCTCTTCCCGGCCGCGTCCCCGTGCCTTCCCCCTCGTGTTTTCAGTGGCCCTCTCCTGGGGCCCGCTCCCTAAATCAGGCTGGGTGCGTTTGCCAAGCTGACCCTTGCGGAGCCGTGGGCTCGCTGCTCCCAAACCGATTCTCCAGCGCCCACAGACCTTCTGTTGCGTTGGGGTCCCCCAGGCCCCCCTGGGTGCAGGCCCTGGGGCTCCGGTGAGCCCCCCCGTGCCGTGCCGGCTGCCCCACGCTGGGCGCCCCGTGCAGCCCCCCCCCGTGCCACCCACCCACGCCGGGCGAGCCAGGGTGCCGCGCCGAGGCCGGGAGCTCCCTGCTCGACTCCTCCGCGCTGCTGTTCTTTGGGGAAGAGGCTCTGACCTTATTTCTTCTGCTAAGAGAGATGCATCTGGAACCAAATGAGGGCAGTAAAGTATAATAGAAGGCTTTACAAATGAAAGTTTTGTTTCTGCTTGTGCAAGACCTTGTTTCCCCCTCGTGTACCCTGGGAAATCAGGCTGATCAATAGTTCCCATTTCAGCACAACTGCAGCAAGCATTACAACTGTATAAAATTTACAACATTGTCTGCTGTAAATTTTAATTGGAAAAGCCTCGCAGCTTTACCCTCTGCCTTTGTGCCTTTAAATGTATTTGATTTTAAAAAAAAAAAAAAAAAAAAATCAAAGAAATTTACAATGTATAATCTCAGGTCCCACACTTTTTATTGACAGTGTAATGTAAACCGCGCAGACCCACACCCCTGCTGGAAGAGAAAATGGCTGTAAAGGTAGCTGGAAGGGGCCGGGAGTGCCGAGGAGGGCACGGCTGGGAGCGCAGGAGCCCACGGTGCCGGGCAGGGGCCCCGCAGCCGGTGGGAGCCATCCCCGTCCTCGCCGAGCCCGGTGCCGCCGGCACGGCGAGGAGCCGCAGCGCTGCGCAGGCAGGAGAAAATGTCGCTTTCAGCACAGCTTTATTTCTGTCACAGGTCAGGCTTAAAATGCTGTGTGATACAGTTATTGACTCTAATCTGGGCATAAACACAAGTCCTCAAGCACCAGCCCAATTAATAATTTGCATAATTAACACGCATATTAAATAGGGACTGGCCTTGCATCTGTATTTGCCGTGATAGGGGTAATGAGGGCTAGCGGAGCGGCGCCTCGGGCTGGCGTGAGCAGCCGTGTGGCAGTAGTAATTTTTGCTTGGATTGACAACTGCTAGACAAGCAGTCCCAGCATAAAACTAAACCCCGTTTGGCAGAATTAATCGTTGACAAACTGCTCTTAAAGCTGTAACATGGTTTCTGTCAGTTGTTCGGTTTGATGTCACTGTTAGACATAATAAATCAATAGTGTCAGAATTTGGTAATGTTTATAGCTAGCAAGGTTTATTATTTCATATGACTGTCATGTACAAATAGTGGTTATCATGGCTGCCTCTAAATTATCAAAGGCAGAATATTGCCTGGAATGTATTTCTTAAATTCCTCCTCCAATTAATCCTGTTGACCGTTGGCAGCGATGGGGCCCACTTGTGTTTTGGGAGGGATGGCTTTGTCCTCTGTACATTTTTTAAGGAAAAGTTTCGGCCGTTGCGCATGGCAGGATTTATTGTCCCTGTCTCTCGGGCTGGACAGCGGGTCTGTGCTTTACGAACCTCCGCTTTCCTGCTCCAGCTGCAGATTTTCGGCTATCGGTGAATTCCCCAGAGCGGCTTCGTGAAGGCAGCGTGGGCTGGGCAGGGCAGAGGGTTCCTGCTCTGAGCGGGGCTAAAATCACGTCCCCTTGGGGGGGGTCGGGCCCTGGGACAGGGGTTTAGTATCCCGCACGGGTGGCTCTGCGGCGTGCTTGGGGGTGCCAGAGCAGCCGAGGCCCCCTCCTGCGCGTCGCCCCATGCCAGGTCCCGGGGAGGGTGGTCCCTCTGCTCTGCCGCGACCGCGTGCCGTGCACCGCAGCTCCACGCAGTGCCAGGGGGTGACTGCTCGCCTTCTCCCTGCTCTCATGGCACCATTTCACCCCAAATACTGGGGCCTGACCCATTGCACCTCTCTGCTCATCACACGTCCCCTGGGACCCCCCCGCCCCTGCGCACCAGGGGAGGAGCCGGTGGGACGGGATGGTCCCTGGGCTAGTCTAAAACTGTCCCCTCGCCAAGGCAGCGTGTATAAATTACGACAATAAATTACTGCAGCCCCAGGGTAAAAGAAGCATCAAGTTATGACTTTTACATGAGTATTTAGTCAGCCATTCAATAAAAAATAGGTCTTCCAGTTGCACAGTACCATTTATCAGCTACATATTTATTATTTATCATAGCTACACATGATGCAAATGTGAATTACCTAAGCTGCTCCTCCAAGGAGCACTTGCTTTTATAGAAATGTAAACATATATAATGCAGTTTGCAAAATCAGATACCAAGCTTTGAAAGGAAAAAGAAATTAGGGATGCAGATTTTGGTTTTGCTTTCATTTCTAGGCGATAAATTATCCGCGCTACAGTTCCCTTCTAAAGGACATTTCCAGGATTAACTTTTCCCTAACTCCCCGCCGCTCCACGGGCAGCTCTGAGAAGGGTTTGTGGGGACGCCCCGGGGCAGGGGGGGAGATGGCGCAGGGTCACGGCTCTCGCATCGGTGGCCGAGGTGCTGCCGCGGGTGTTTGCGTGGGTGGGTAGCGAGGGCTGGTCCCGACGGCCCGGGGCGCAGCGGGGCTCGCCGGGGTTGGCCAAGGCTGGGGGCCCGGTGGCTGGAGGGAGGGCGAGAGGACGTTGCTGAGCCAGCCCCGGTGTTCCTACCTGCGAGATCAATCCTCTCTCCGGGTGACAATCATTTATAGGCAGGAAATACCTGCAGTCATTAAAATTCCTCCCACATTTACTCAAGCTCTGGTAGTCTATAAAGTGATTTCAATTCTAAAAGAGGGATTTGACGATCTCTTCCCTGCTCCGTGTTTCTCGAGTTTCTGGGGTCCTACAGGGAATTTCAGGCCTTGAAGTATTTCACTTACATGAATTGCCTTTCAGTTTTAAAAGTCTTTTTACATCTGAGAGCCCCTTCTGGGCGCAGGGTGGGGGGAGCACCCCAGGACGGGGGGGGCAGCGGGGCTGGGGCCGAGCGCCCGGAGCGGGTGTGCAAGCTGGCCCGGGGCCATGGCACTGCCGCGGCCTCGCCTGGGCACGAGGAGATGCTGATCTGCCCCCTCGCTTCTGGAGACCCTGCTCCTCCCTGGGGACCGTCCCCTCTGCTGCAGCCACGCAGCCGAGCCTGGGCCGGGGGCCGCCTTTGGCTGCGGGGACAGCACAGCCTGAGGACCCCCCCCATCCGGGGTCCGTCACACCCCCATCATGGGGACAACACTGGGGCTGGGGGACTGCCCTAGCCAGGCGTGGTGTGATACCCGGGGGCAGGCCGGAGGGCTTCTGCGTGCTTCTCTGCAGCCGAGTGATACCAAATCTTTTGGAAAAATTGTGAAGGACGGGAGTAAATTGGTGCAGAGCTGAAGCTGTTACGCAGCCGAGGCGTTCACCGCCAAAGCCCTGGCCCTGGGAGGGTCTGTGCCTCAGCCCGGGGTCTGTGCCCCGGAGCTCAGGGGTGGCGTTTGTGCCACAGGGGCTGGGCAGCGTCCCCCTCAGCCTGGCCACCTCCCGCAGCACCCCGGGCTCCGGGGCTCCCGCTGCTCTGGTGGGCTGCAGCCCTCCGGGTCGCGGTCAGGGTTCCGTGCAGAAAGGCAGGGCTGTGCCCCCGGGCCGCCCTCGGGGTCCCCTCGTGCCCTGAGTGCTGTCCCCCGGCCTGGCAGCGGCTCCAGCGGTGTGGGAGGGCTGGGGGGCAGCAGCCCGGCTGTGCTTTGGTTCCCTGCCAGGGAACAGCCTCCGGCCGGTGCCACGCATGGCTCCGCCGCCCGCGGGTCCTCGCCGTGGGAGGAAGGGTCCCGGTGCTGGCGTGGGCGCAGCGGTGATGCTGCCTGGGGGCTCGGTGGCCTGGGAGCACTCGGGCTCCTGCCGCTGCCGGCGGCACGTGACAGCAGCGCGCTAGCACCGATGCGCTCCGGGTGAGGCGCGAGGAGCCGCTCTCCCCGGGAAAGGCCTTTTCCTCGGGCGGCCGTCGGCTTGGCGGTCCCCGCGTTGCGGAAGGAGCCAGCCGGAGCTGCGAGGAGGCGCTGGGGACCGGCGGGGTTTTCGGGGGGGAGGTCATTAGTTAACGCATCCGAGGGATGCAGGGGAGAATAACAGCACATCAGTTAGGATGCTAATTCACTCGACTGGCAGCGAGCGCTGCGAAATGACAGCTTGGAGGGGTGCGGGGGAGGGTCTGAAAATGGCAGCAGATTGGTATTTTGAAAGGGGAGGGAAGTTTGATAATGATGAATAAGAAAGATGACATTTGGTGCTCACATTTAACTTGCATCGGCTGTCCGCGGGAGGGTCAGCGTGCGCAACCTCCCGCGACGAGGCCCGGGGCTGCCCGGCAGCTGACTGGGTGCACACCCTTCCTTCCGCGGGAACAAAAAGAAAGGCCCGGATAATTAGGGCAAGTTGAGCTGCAGGAGGTAGCCAGCTTCTCTGCTGCCTTTTGTATATTCATGACCCAGCTTGATTGATGGAAGGACAGTGTTTGGTGACACTGTCATTTGCAAGTTGAAAGGTAGAGTACAGGCTGGAGCTATGCTCAGATGTGCCTTAAAGGGTCCTACAATAAGCTCATTTGGATGCTGATGATGTTCGCATCTGCATTTCTTTGTTTCTAACTGTTTCAGGAGGACATCTGTTAATTTGTATAGATTAGCTTGGATGCTTTCATTTAAAAACATCAAATTATGTAGCAGGACTGTTTATTATAAAAGTTTCCGGGAAAGTTTAAACTGATTGGGAAACCATGCAGAGGGTGATATTTAAAACCAGGATTAAAAGAGTAAGAGCAATACTTCTATTTGCCTTCAGCCTCGCGTGCCCAGGAATTAAGACTTGTGTTTCTGCTGCAGCGTTATCAAGAGGCATTAGCAAAAGCATCTGTTGAATTATAAATTTCAGGAGAAATGAGGCTTGCCAAATTCCGTATCTGCTCGGGAGAGGAGGGCCTCCTTCCCCGGACAGTGAAAGCCTTTACGTATGGGGGGGGGGAAGTGAAATGTAATTAATTCAAGAGGGAAAACGCTTTTACTCTGTAATATTTAGTCCCATATTTCAAGAAGAACAGCGCTTCTGTCAGAGAACTCACATATTTTACAGGTATTGCTCTCAGAGCGATAGCGGGATGTGAACGGGGAGAGGTTTCGTGTCTTGGGCCCGGCTGCCCTGGGCGCAGCAGCTGATGGCTGGCGCACCAGACGTGCCCTCCTCCGGCCGCGCGCCGGGACGTGGACCCCACGCGGGTCCCTTCCCCTGCAGCGGGGACGGCCGGGGCTCACCCCAGCGCTCGGCCTTTGGCAGTGACCTGTCCTCGTGCGCCCCGTCCCCGGGACCTGCAGCGTCAACTCGCGGCCGAGCAGGCTCCGTCTGCTCTTGCACTGCTGCTCGGCGCCGGGTGTCTGCCTCCCAAGGCAGCCCTCGCCAGCCCAGCCCAGGAGGCCCAGAAACGTGGGAATTGGGGTCAGGAGCCTGCCCCGGGCTGGGCAGACCCGCTGCGGGACGCTGACCTGCCCGCTCCGCCCCGAGCCCCCGGGCACGGCCGTGCTGGCAGCAGCGCTGGCCCAGCACCCCTCTGCTGAGGCATCCTCCTCGGCTGCGCTTGGAAATGGATGCCCGTGACTCCCATCTTTGTATTTACTCCAATTAACGCACAAACCCTCGTTACCCAGATCAAGGGAGCTGGGAGTCCGTAAATGGAGAGCGACATGGCAGAGCTTGGCAGCTGCCTGCGCACCGAGGTGGCTGGGGATGGGGAAATACCAATTTGGGGGACACCAGCAGCGAATGGACGTGTGGGACCAGGGCCACGGGCACCCCCCGGCGTCAGGGACATCCCGAGACCCCCTCGTGCTTTTGAGAGGTCTGGACACGGGCTGGGGGAGAGTTTGGGGCCAGCCCTCACCCTTCCGAGCCCTGCACGTGGATGTGTGCCATGACCCGGTATGTGCCCCCCCCCGAGATGCCTGTCACCCCCCGCCGGAGGGGCACCCGCAGGGGTGGAGGGCACCTTCCCTGGTCCGTGCCCCCTCAGCGCTGCATCCTGGCACACGCCAGGATCCTGGCAGCCATCCCAAGACCGCGTGCGCGTCCTCCTGTCAGATTTATAGGATGGAGATCAGCGGAGGGTTCCTAGGGCAGCCGGCACGGTGACGGCGTCCGGGAGCCACGCTACGGGGAGAGGGCAGCCATGCACGTGGGTGGGCACCCAGGCATCGCGCGCCGGCCACCCGCCACAGCCCAGCGGGATGCTCTGGGCTGGCACAGTCCGTGGGGAGCGGGACTGGGCATGGGGAGCGGGGACGGGCACGGGGAGTGGGACTGGGCACGGGGACGGGCGCAGCCCGCGTGCGGTGGCTGGGGAGCGCAGCGTGCTGATGCAGGGTGTTATGATGGCAGCATATGCTGGCTATTAGTGTGCCTTTTATTTAATTTTTTTTTTTTTTTAATACAGTTTACATTGCTAGTGGCGGTGCAGGCTTAATTGCTACCTTGCCTGAACACAGCTGAGTTTTGTAGTTACTCAAGCAGGAGGTTTTTAAAACTGTGAAATTGTTTCCCTTCCTGCATGCCCCCAGATCAGGTAGAAAATGGGGAAAGAACTGCTAAATGATGTATTTAGAAAAAGCTGTTCTACAAGAGTATTTGAAACATTACAGATCTGCCAGAAGGTCCATTAACATAAATGTTTAACTCAGACACACACAAACTTATGTACCGAAATGAAAATGTTTCATGCATTAATTTGCTGCAGAAGGTACTAACATAACAATTAGAACAACATTCTGCCTGCTTATACTTAAATTTCCTGGGGCAGTGTTTCGGTGGTAACGCGCAGCGTTGATGTAGGAGCTCCTTGACTCTTTGTGCAGCACGCCACAGCACTGCGGCTCGCTCTGCTAAATCAAATTCTTATGGTTTTAAACCTGGTGTCGACGGAACGGGGAGAGACCGACAGTAAGGCAGAGCCTTGGGAACGGGGGGCGCTGGCTCTGGGGCCCGCTCCGGTGGCCGTGTGTTGGTGCTGTGTTGGTGCACTAACAAAGAAACCGGCCTCTTCCTTTAGCCTGCTTGGAAAGGGGATGGCAAAGACCGTGAAAATAAAGCAGAGGAGCCATCACGCCAGCTAGCGTAGCGCCGGGCTCGTTTCATTAGCGCTCCCGCTTCGGTTCTGTCGCATCCCTCGTGTCTGCGGGGCTCGGTGCTCTCCCCCGGCCCCGTCTTTGCCGGACGCTCTGCCCTCCCGGGGGGCGTCTGCGCGCCGGGTGCGCCGCGCGTGCGAGCCCTGGCCTCGCTCGCTGGGAGCAGGGAAACGCCAGGGGTTTCCATCCCGGTCCCGCAGCTGATGCGGAGCTGGGTTTTGTCGCTGGCGTGCTGATCCCGTCACATGGTGCTGCGCTGCAAAGCTCCGGCAGCCGCGGCGCGGGGCGGGGGAGCAGCAACGGCAAACATTCCTCCTCCGAGCAAATGCTTGTCCTAAACTGAGCACCGTAGAATAAAAATGGAAACATAAAAATAGCAGTTGGAAAGATAAAACAGCATTTATAGTACTAATAAAACCGTTGTGGCTTCCACAGGAAAACATGCTTTGTAACCTAATGCTTACCTGGAAAGACTGTCGAGTTTCTGAGAGTTATAGCTGTTTTTGTAAGAGAAGCACAGAGATTTGCTTCAGGGCTGAGTGATAGATTCTCCTGCCTGGAGCATCCCAGTGTGTTTATACATGGCTTGTATGGCAGCTTTCATAAGACATTTACCCCATGATTTGCGATGAGCTTATGTGTGAATAATTAATGGCAATTAATCCTTAATTACAGTAATTAGGCAAGTCACAGGAAATTAAGCTGCAGCTGGAGAAGACCATGCCTGGGAAGAGAGGATTGGGGGCTGTGTGAATGTGCCATTCACTGACAACATTACGAGGATGAGCAGCATTCAGCAGCTTTGGCATTTCTATTGGCAGCCTTGGGTAGGACAAGAACGCTCAACATTAGCAGCAATCTATAGTTGTCTACAAGAGTTTTTAGTTCAAGTGCCAAAATGTTATGTTGCATATGGTGATTATCTAAGTTTATTGGTTGCCATAATTCAAATGGGTGTAATTGTTTTTGGCTTGATAGTGACATTAGAAACTGAAGCTTTTATGTGTTCATAGGTTCTGCTGGCATCAGCCATGGTTCAACTTCTAGAAACAATTCATCCAGGTCTGCGATTATGAAAACGGATACTACAAATGGCTTGAAATTAATGGAGAAATTTTCAATGATTAAAAAAAAAAAAAAGACAACAGCGAAACTGGCAGTTCCTTAGCTGAGCGGCTAATTGCTTTATTATTCGCTGCCTTTCCCATTAAAAGGGGGTTCGCGCGAGGTAGAGGGTGTGCAGAGTCTGCTGTCTGGTTTGGGGAGCGGGGCCAAGTGGGAGAAGAATGGAAGCGCTGGCAGGGCAGCGTCGGCAGGCAGAAAAGCCCCATGCGAGAGGGCGGCGCGCGCTAATCCCAGCTCCGCCGTTGTGCGGGAGGCGGGTCGGTGCTGGAAGCCGCTCGCCCTGGGCAACCCACCGCGAGGCTGTTCTGCCGCTCAGGAGCAGCAGCCTTCCCCGTCATTAACGTGCAAAGTTTTTAAACCTCATGATTAAACATGTTTCAGTAATTTGCTAGGTTTCCAAGTGGCGATGTTTGTGCCAGCAACAATCTGGGGCAGAGGCATGGAGGGGAGCACGCATTAGTATCAATGAAACCTACAAAAAGCAATCAGTAATTTATGAGCGTGTGGAAAAATGCCCACATGTTCTCATCAAATTATAGGGTTCCTATAATTTACTCAGTGACTACAAGGTGCACGCTCCCAAACCTGCTGTGGTGTGTTAACTGAACCTCTGATTAGATTTAATCCAAACAGCTAATCTGTTAAAGGGTCCTGAATAAATAGGCGATATTGGCCAGGCCAGGGTGTTATTTCAGACAGAGACGACACCTGCCGAGGAGGTCAGCCAATTACCCCCCAAAAACGCACCGTGCTCTGCTGCAGGCCAGGTACGTCTGCAGCAAACCCCGCCGAAACGCTGCATGCGCGCCTTCGGGCGGCTCGCGCGGCGCCGGCAGGGAAGGCGGGAGGAGGATCTCTTCTTGCGTTGCAGAAATAAAAGCCCGTAGCCAGGTGTTTGTGAGATCTGTAAGACGGGAACGTGTGAAAACTTCAGCTCCTCGCGTGTGGAATCTAGATCAATTTTTAATTTACTTGTACGCATGGATGACTCATTCGAAAAAGCAAATTGTGGCATCAAAAAAAAGACGTTTCAGCCTGCATAGGTTGCTGCATTTATCTGTTTCTCAAGCACTCTGGAATGGAAATAAGTCACAGTATCTTAATAATGGTCTTGATTTTATAAATGATTTTTCCCCTTGAAATAAGCAATCCATTCATTTTAATATGTAGAATTGGTTTGCTAGCAGGGCGACAGTTTAAAAAGACTTCCAACTGTGACACAAGTGCAACCATATTGCTTCCTATTACTCGCTAAGGTAGTTGTTTAGAAGAGAGAATGTTCTCCCTGGAAATGTTTGAAGTGCTGTAATTTTATTTAGGATAATGAGGATTTATAACAGTTTTACCATATGAAAACCTGCCTTTAGACAGAGCGAAATAGGCGGTTGCGGTTATTGAGTGTGCTGGTGGTGGGGCGTTGTGCGCGGTACGGCGAGGGGAGGCGTCTGCGTATCCGTCACCGGGCCCAGAACATTCCCTGCCGCCGCGTGGGATAATCCATCACGAACATGTATGGATTTCTCTGCTTTAATCGCTCTAGATGTTAATTAAAATCCCGGTTTATAGAATATTTTAATTTCGAGATTTGCCCAGCTGTACCGCCGTAGCCGCGTTGTCGGGGCAGAGCCGTCTCGGAGCAAACAGCCCAGCTGAAGCCTGGACGGGAACCGGGGGGAAATCCCAGCCCGGCAGAAGTGGCGGGGAGCTTGGCCGCTGGTTTGAGGGGGACCGGGGCTTCAGCGCCATGTCCTGCTTCGCTTCAAGGTCGTCTCCCTTTATTTTTGTTCCCAGGCCTTTCAAAACGTTTACCTCATTAAAAATGCTCCCCCGCTCCCCGTGCAACGCTGGCCACGCTGAGCGGGCACCGGGTCCTGGCTTAGCAGCACGCCCAGCGCCCTGGTCGTAAGCACAAGGGGGAAGGAATTGAACTGTTACGGATTTTATCAGGTTTTATCTCCTCGCTGGAAATCTTAGCTCTCAAAACATTTCTAATTTCCCTTATTTGAAGGCTCAAACAGTTTCAAATTACTGCCCGTGGATTGTTCTTGACATGGAGAATGGTAAATTTGAGCTGTGGAAACGCTGGAATGTGTGGTGTGTGCTTTTCCTGAACAAGGGAATTCAACGGGTAAATTACAGTCATTTACTTGGAGTGTAATTTACTGAGAGCCTTTAGGCAAATGCAGGAGAAAGGACAGCAGAAGAGAAAAAATAGCTAAAACAGGGGGCTCCCCCTCCCTCCTCCCAGGAAACACAATCTATATTCACGTGGCAAGGATAATAAAAACTTTCTGATTTAAAATACATATAATTCTTATTTTTTTCAATTCATAAGGCAGGCGTTTGTAAGTGTGACTGATTTATGTGAAGACAGGATTTTAAATCTTGCTAAATTATCCACACATCTTCTCAGCACCGTGGGTTTTGCGTGGAGCGGGACCTGCATGCAATCATCCCGTGTCTGAAATCGAGAGAACTGTTAATTTTATGCCTAATAACAGATCGAGCGTCTGAAACTGTCATCGAGCTAAATGGAAATTGCTGGTTTCGTCCTATGGAAATACTCAATATTTAATCAATTTTTAAAAAATAAAAATGTTTATCTAATGGGATCCGCAGCAAAGATACGCACTTGGATTTTTATTTGAAATTGGAGCATAAAAATAAATCACGGCTTTTTTTTTTTTTTCTTCCTTTAAACGGCAGAAATATGGTAAAGCGGCAGCCAGCGTTTTGTGATCTCTAAGTGCACGCACATGCCGGATAATTCCCAGGAAGTGCTGGGACCCGGGCTTTCCAGGAGAGCGGCGTGCGTGGCGGTAATTGCTCCGCAAACAGAAGGCAGCGTTGTAAAGTGGTTTTGTACCGCATATTGTAATTTGACACTTAAGTTGTGCCCTGCATTACCCCGTGTCATAATTGATGGCTAAAGAAAAGCACACGCTACGCTAAGCCTTTGTTAGAATAGCTTGTTAAATTGTGGTTGCCAATTTAAAATAAACTATGGAATGCTTGTCTATATTTTAAGGTTTGTAGTCTACAGTTTTAAACAGTCATTTTAAAGCTGTTTTTCAACTTTATGTTGCATGCACACTATTCTGCCTTCGCACACAAGGTCAGCACGTTCGCCAGTTTAATAGCAGACCATCAAGAACAAAATCAATGAGCTGCATGTTTCACACTGGTATCACAAGGGATTTTCCCATTTATAGCACATTTGTGTACTGATCCCGAGTTTAAAATGACAATATTGATGCCCTGTTAGAGCTGCGCCAAAACGGACATTGTGCGGTTGACGCCGAAAGTTGTCTGAAGTCGCGCCTTGCCCAGAACCGCGCTCTACTTTTTGTCTGGCTGAACGATCAGAAATAAGCTGAGGCACGGCCGGGCGGAGAGGGGCTGCGCTCCCGCCTGGCGTGTTTGCGATAGGGGCCATTTCTTGACTGCAGATTTCAAATCCAGATCTTCCCGAGTTGGAGCGAGGAGGATTATGAGGCTGCGTCTAAATAATCATCTGCGCGCTGATTACTGAAAATAAAGTGGCATTATTGCTTACGGATGAGATAAGGCAGCTCTGCCCTGGGAGGACGCAAGCGCGAGTTCTGTGGGAATTTTATGAGTCCTGGTGTGGCGCAATCAGCCGCCACCAGCTCTAATGGCAAGATAGCTCCCCGATCTGCGGGGGAATATATCCTGTGCCACGGAGAGGAAATGTTACTTCTGCAGAAGAAAATGATTTAATGTTGGTAGAAGGGTTATTCATTTATAAGGGATTAAAAATGACTTCGATGTAATACCTTTAATTTGTAATAATGGTCTGCGGGGCTGTTTCCTGTCTAAAATAAACCGTTTGACTGGCATGTTCATTTTGATCCATTCGGTCGTATGGTATATTACCGGGGATCAAGGTATTATTTTCAGTTGCTGTATGTTCCGCTAAGCTGGTGAGGTCCCGCAGCTGGTGTGGTCCTGGGTCAGGGCAGCCGGGAGGTGCGCGGCTCCCGCGGCCCACGCCTGACCCTGGGGCAGCCGGATTCCTCGCCTGCCTTGGGGAATCGAGCCGCTGCCCTGCCCGAGCGTGGTGGCTCGGCTGCCCGCACGGCGTGGGGGGCAGGACTCGGCAGCACGGAGCAGGGCTGCCTTTGTTAATTGCATTAATGGGAGTAAAGCAATTAAAAGTTGAAGCCCGGGGTGTGCAGAATGCTTTTGGCTTTGAGGGATGGCAGAAAGAAAAAAAACCAGAAAGAAGGAAACCTTTGCACTTGAGCTCTGTACATAATTAGCCGCGTCGCTTTCCGAGGAGCAAGGGCCGTGTCCGGAGGTGGGTGACACTCGGTGCAGCCGGGACCCCAGGGGCCGCGGGCACGGGGCTCGCCCGCCCGCCCTGCCGTCCCCACGCCGGAGCCCAGAGCTGCCTCTCGCCCAAATCTCCTTTGCAAGGCCCGGCTGGGGGAGCCGCGCTCGTTCTGGGCACTCATCCGGCACAAAGCGGGCTGGTGGCCGTGCTGCGGGCAGTCCAGAGGCGCGCAGGTGACAAAACACATCCACCCTCACCTGAGCTGTGTCCTCGGGCAGGGCTCGATTTGTCTGTTCACGGGGAAGTAAACAAGGGGAGAACCAGCACTCTCTGATCAGAGGACGGGGCGTCACCGGTTTCTAGGATTTAATAACAGGTTTTGCTACGTTGGGTGCTGGTTTTGTTAAAGTTTCGGGTTTGGGGATCACCAGAAAATCTCAGCTTCCCAGTCAAAAAAGACTTTGTCTTTAGTCTTCACAGACACATTGAAAAGGCTGAAAAGGTGACCCAGAGTCTCCGACACAGGAGGGCAGATAAACAGGGGCCGTATTTCTTACTGCTAAAATTCTCACGCTTTTTAAATTAGCACCGATGGGGGGAGGAGGAGAGAGGAATCTGACGCATATTTCTGTGAACCATGGTATTAGCAGCTCGGTAACGGGTAGCATTCTCAGATCTGACCAGCGCGGCTGTGCCTGGAAGCAGTAGGCAATAAGGAAAGATTATGCAAAAATCCCCAAATTCAGAAAGAAACGTACAAAGAGGTGTCTCTCAGTGTAACTAAAGAGTAAAGAGCAAAGCAAAATAAACACATAGCGCTTGCAAATTCACTTTTGTGGCAGATCAAAAATACAAGACAGAGCGCTATCTGGTAATAAAATACAAGCAGGATTAATCTGAATAAACATTCTAGCGTGGCTGTTCTGGAAAAAAGGCATGCCCTGGCGATGCGTGGTACGAAGTACCGGTGACACAGCTGCATCCCGCTCTCCTGCTTTAATTCTCATGGATTTAGTGCAGAACTGCTGTCTGTTTGCTGGGGAGAAAAAAAAAACAAAAAACAACCAAGCCCCAACAGAGCCAATTTTGCTTGGAACAGGCAGGATTAAAACGCAGGATTATCCCTGCAAAGGGCTGTATCGGGTACGCGGCTCACTGACCTTTTTGAGGAGCAAGCGCGTGTGGAGTTGTGCTAGAATAAATCCCAATGCCCGGCAAGCTCCGGCCGGCGGGCACACAAAGGCTGTCCTGGCAGCGCTCGCGCTTACCTGGGATCAGCGCCGGCGCGCGCACGCGTGTGCCCGTGGACATTTAATTCCGGTTCTCAGCCCAAACAGTGTCTTTGTATGAATATGTGCTTGGAAATACCGTTCCTATAGGTTCTGGTGATATAAATAATGTATGTGGAGAAGCTCATAAATGTAAGCTCGAATTTTCCTCAGTAGTTTTTGTTCTCAATCACCTTGATGAAACAATCTTGAAGGCGCTCTCCTTTCCCTGGCATTTGGAATGAGTCCCTGACAGGCTGATTTTCCACCCCTGTTGTGATGCTGCTTTCTCTAGTTAATATTCCTCTGTAAGTGTCGTACCAAAGTAAACCAAAGGAGCCCAGCTCATGACACTAAGGCTGCATTTGCATTAATTATGCAGTCAGGGCTGGTGAGAAAATGCTGTCACAGAGAGAGAGGCAGTAAATGAGAACCCTCCGAGTGCGCCTGAATGAAGAGCATTAAGTTCATTTACATGGGAGCAGGACGAGCTCAGGCTGGGGAGCGGGAACAATGGCATTGCTCTTGTCGGCTCGCCCGCCCTTATTGTTCTGCGGCTTAATGACTCCAAGGCAGAGCGGGTGCGCTGAGCAGAAGACAGCCGAGATCCCTTTGGTATTAATAACGGCAATAATAATTAATAATACCCCGCTAATCGGGAAGCGCGCGCGCCGGCCCCGACTTGGCGAGGCCCGGCCCGGCGGGGAGGCTGCGGCCCGGCCCGGCGCAGCGGGAGGGGTCGGGGGCCACCGCGGGCCCCTCAGGCCCCGCCTGTGCCCCGCAAGGGTCGCTCGGTGCCGGTGCTGAGCACCCTCCGGTGGCCGCCAGCCCCGGGGACGGGCCCTGCGGCGGCCCGGGGAGGGCAGGCGGCCGCGGGGCCGGGGGCGGCCTGGCGGGCCGGGGCGGGGGCGGCCTGGTGGGCCGGGCCGGGCTGGGCCCCGCGGGGGCGGCCTCTGCGGGGCCAGGCCCCGCCAGCCGGCAGCGGCAGGCTTTTACTTTGTTTGCTTTCCGGTGATTTCTCGTGTGCCTCCAGCATCCGTGGCTTTAGTTCTGTAGCAAAGTCGCCCCTTTTGGCGCCAGCAGACGTGGTTGGAAATGGCTCGTTTCACCCCAGGAATTTCGCCCCCTGCCCTGCCCAGCGCGGGGGTCCCCGCCGATGGGGTAACGCGGTGGGTCTGCCCCGCCGCCCGCCCGCCGTCCAGACCCGCGCCCACACCTCGCAGACTCCTTCGGCTCAGTACCGCGGCGGGGACGCGAGGCCGCGTGTGAAAACATTGACTGGGTGCTGCACCGAGGAGACGCGGCACGAGGAGACGCGTGCGGGAAGCCGGCGGGTGCGGTGGGTGCGACGGCGCTGCCCCCCGCGCCTCGCCATGGCAGCTCGCAGCTGCAGCGGGGCTACGGTTAAATTTGGGCCACCCTGCTCGCCCACCGCCCGCCCCGTGGGTGTTATGTACAAAACACGCTTGCTGCGTCGGGGCTGTGCTGGCGGGGATGCCTGCCCCGTACGGAATCCAGATGACACCTCTGATTTCACTTTACAGCCGCCAAAGGCGTCTCCAGATTGTTCTTCTGCCCTCCGCCTGCACGTGTGCATCGCGTACGTTGCGGAATGAAAGCCAAATTTGTGATCCGTCCGCTTATGGAGATACGGATATGGAAGGTGTTATATATGGTCACTGAGGAGAAATAGTAATGCATATGTGAAAAATGAAAGGTTTTCTCCTTGATCCTTTCATACGTGAAGATTAATCTCCTAGTATTATATTACGATACAATAATTAGGGACTTTTTTCATCAAAATGTGGAGGTTTCTTTTAAAGTTCAAAACTTGTTGTCATCTGCATTCATCTTCAAGACTTTCAGACACTTCAAACTACAGTTTAAATTTAAAGTGACTTTTTTTATTCATATGCTGACATAATTTTCCTTGGAATGATTTATATTTCAATAATAGCTTAAATGATGTTTTGCATTCTACACTTTGATGTCATGCAGGAGGTGCCATCACAAGATAAACTTTCACACCTGAGAGTCAATAAATTGTGCTTAAGCAGTCTAATGGAAATATTGCAAATGACCGTATAGAGTTATGTGCGGTACAGATACACGTATATGTTTAACAAAGGCCTGTGTTTGATCGTACGGCGTCATTAGCTTTGACACCGTTGCATGGTACCAGTTTACAGTGATATGAATCCTATAATACTATATCATGCTTTTATCCACTAAATAAAAACCTGCCCTATGTTTTATTACAAAGTAGGTGGCCTGGAGGAAAAATATATGTATTCTTTCCTTTTGGAATAAAATATGCATTTGGGCTTCTCATTTCATCTCCAATCTGTGTTATTCCTTAAAAATGCAGAACTGCCTGAAGTCCTCTTTAATATTTAATTCAACAACTTTTTAATCTGTCATTATGCTGTGATGAAGTAAGCATCAAGTGTCGCTGAAAAAGATTAAATTATACTTGGAAATAGGAATTGAAATGATTTAGGGTTGGAGGCTGAATATTTGCTTTGCACAAGTAATAATAGTAGGAGCTTGGGTGAAGCACGGGTTTGGATCTGGCTCTAATGCCTCTGCCGATCCTCTCTCCCTGGTGGCTGCCCCGTGATTTACTCTGGCACTGCCAAGCTTTATTTGATTTAAATGGAGGTAGGAAGTGGAAATTCCACACTACAATACATTAATTACTCTCTGCTACTCCTTACCCTGATTTTCCTTTTCTCTGTAAACATCATAAACTCCGATGCAGGCAACCCAACGGATAGCCGCTCCGAGCTACCCTATAATTCCTTGTTAACAAGCTTATCTTAAAATGGAAAAGCAGGAATAATTAATATCTACCTCTGGAAGAATGGATGATGTGAAACAGTGGAACACTTGTTCCTGTCCATTCATGAGGGATGCCCCCCTGTAAGGAGGGGACTTGTGCCAACATCATCCAATTGCTTAACTTGGGCTTGCGCTCTCCCTTTCCTCTCTGAAGCCGCCTTTGAATTTCGCTGCCGGGGTTCTGGAGGGAAGGGGCAGAGTGATATCACAGCGCGGCCGAGGGGCCTCGAGGGACCCGGCTCCAAAACCTGCTTTCTGTGAAGGCAGCCCCGCGGCGCCTGTGCTCCCGCGGTGGCCGCGATCTGCGCGTGTTGCAAACCATGAGCAGGTTTGGCGCCGCGGGGTGTAACTCACCTCCCCCCGGGAGCGCTCGGCTCCCAGCGCCGTGCGATGGGCACGGAGGGAGGGGAAGGGAGATCCGCGGTGCCCCCAGCCAGGGCGCCTCGCGGGGCGGGGCGTCTCCGCGTCCTCCCACGTGACAGCTCTTTCCGATCATATAGAATACAATTTTGGAATCGTGGGGAGTTTCCCAAGGAAGAATAGCCTTGCAGCATTAATCACACCGCTACCTGGCAGAAGAAAGCTCCCTCGAAGCACGGCGTCCTCTGAGGTGTGAGCGGGAAGAGCCAGGTCGTAGGAATATCACGGAAGTTCCTGTAATGGCTGCCTGTGTTACAGGAAAGCCACATCTCCACGGCCACAGGATTTAGTCCAGAGTTTGATCCACCTTGCCATCCAGCTCGAGAGATGGGACCACGCTATTTGTTTATAAATCTGGCGAAGCCGCTCTGTCTTATATAGCATATTGTAAAAAAGGCGTCCGTTCCCTCCTCTCCAATGCATTATTTATAATTATTCTCCCTTCTTTGTAGAAATGTGAATATCTATATAAATAATTGATTGCAGCTATTAATTGGGGAACATGCGGTATTTTCGTACAACTCGGGCTATCCTATGGTAGTTCCCGGCTCACCAGCAGCTCCGCACCGCGGACGCCGGCTCTGGGCCGCGCTCGGTGTCGGCCGATGCTCTCGCCCCAGCCCGGGGGGGCTCCTCCGGGCAGCCGGGGCGCTCCCGCACCCCCGGGGGATCGCTCCCCTCTGGGGGGCACGGCTGGCCGCCCCGCGGCTGCGAGCGCTCCCCACCGCGTGCGGGGCCCCCGGGGGCTGATCCGGTCTTGTGCAAAGGTGAATTTTGTCTGACAGGGACAGAACTTTTTTCTCGTCTAGAAAGATGTATAACGTACTGTCAGAGAACAAGCCTGATATGTGCTGCTGTAGAGCTGAGCACCTTTTAACCTCTTCAGACTGTAAATTCTGAGCAGTTGATATTTGAGTGTAATTCCTCTCAAACTGGCATTATTATTTGATTGCAATGAATTACCTTTTTAAAAAAAATCATAAGTATAAATTCACTTGACTGATCCTGCAAATTATTTATGATGTAGTGTTTTGGTCTAGGATAACCTTTTAAAATAAATCAGTTTTTCAATAATAGTTCAATGTTTGCCCACCTAATGGTGTTCCCATTAAGATCTGCATTTGTCACCAACCTGCCTTTTCAGCTCGTGCGGGAGACAAGTTACCGCCCCTAAACCCACTATGCTTGTAGGGTAAAGTAAATGCATGTCTTTGTAGGAGAATAAATAAAAAGAGCAAGCTGAGTCAATAAGCGGGTTCAATTCATGCCTCCAGCAATGGCGGACAGCTCATTTTGTAGATGTGGGTGTTTTGTTTACATTTATAATGCAGCTTTATTTAATGCTGACAGATATAGCTTGTGGCAAATGATAGTCAGAATGTATGAGCAGTCATAATGCTTCTGTCTTCTTATAGTGTGCTGCTGAAAATAAGCAGTTCACCTCTGTTTTTATTGAGGAAAGGATATGAGACAGCTATAGCTTCGTGAGGCTATTTATTGAGTTGTTTTACTAGCTGTGAACATGCCGCTTTATAGCAGTTGTGAAAATGGACTTTGCTAGTGTGTGGGAAAGGAAATAACATTGCAGTATACAAGGGTAGTAAAAAAACCCTCTATAAATAATTTTTCAGACTGAAGAATATTCTCATTTAAACAGCTAGAGAGTCTGGTGATTTTTGCCAGATGCCAGCTTTTCCCGGGAAGGTGTTGGGTTACAATCGCTCTATCAAACACTATTAATGTTTTAATGTAGAAGAATAAAATTTGGATAAGCCCCTTCAAGCCGAGGTGTTCAAAGGCTTTGCAGGGGAAGTTGGGCGGCGTTGCCGAGTTCATTTACAAAGCTATCGGTGTTTAGTAGCGCCGCGTGGTCTTGAGATCCTCAGGTCTGGAAAGAAAGGAGTCCGCCTTGCTTGGCCAAGCCTGCGAAACGCGGGTTCGGCGTGGGCTGGACGTCACGGCGCGCTCTACGCTGGTGCGCGGGAGGAGCGGGCGCGAGCGGGCTGGCTGCGTGCCCCGTCCATGCCGTGCGGGGCGGGGGGAACGGCTCGGCGCTCGGGCGACCCTTCGCAGGTGGGGCTCGGCCCCCGGCGTTTGAGGCCGGGCTTTGGTGAGCCCTGGGCAGGGCTCGCGCTCGGCATCGCCCCGCTCTGCCTGGGGGAGCTGGGGGGCCGGCCGGGGAATTCGCTGCTTCCCGCCCCAGCCTCCCCCGGCGCTGCCGGCCCCTCAGCCCCCAGGAGCGGGCCGGGGCGGTGGGAGCTCGCGGCGGTGACGCCGTTTGCGTGTTTGCCGGGTGAGCCGCGGTACCGTCGGCGTTCACGCGATGCCGGGGGTAACCGGCCCTTTACCGCTGCTGCGCGTTACTTGGCGCGTGGTATTTCGGATCTTAGAGATGTAAAATGCGGTGTTAAGGGTTAGGCAGGGTTTGAGGAGTTCGCTGCCTTTTCTGTTTTTATTCACGTGTTCAGCAGCAGCACCGAGGGGCACAAATCATTTTCATGTATGCAAAAATAATTTCGAAAATGGTATTAGTCTCAGCAGGTGAGGCCTTTTGTTTCTTCCATGTTTATGTACAAATTCCTAGGGAACACTAAATATTAAATTGAAATAACCCTCCCTTATTATTACACAGCTATGGATTCAATTTAATTCTCTTCAGATAAGGTTTTTCTGGACACGTTTTTGCAACTGCCTGTCCTGTAAGCACAGTTCAGGCTGCAGCCCGTGGCTCGTTCCTGCCCGCCTTTTCGGCAGGAGAGGCACGGTATTTCTGTGCTTTCGGATCTTTCGGATGCAGGCGCTTCCCTTCTCATTCTCATTATGTTTATGGATTACAAGAGTGCTGTAAGATGTCCCCCTGCCCCCTTTAACCGGACAGAGAAATGGGTTAATCTCTCCACAGAGCCATTCCTCCGCTTCGCCACCTGTTTCCAAATCCCGGTTGCCGAAGGAAATGAAACACGGAGCCCGGCCCGAGCCCGACGGCTGCGGGGATGGCGAAGCCCCGGTGCCTATTGCACACAGGGGCTGAGGCTAAAAATGCAGGCTGCAAACGGGAAGGAATTTGCCATCCGGGTTTTGTTGTGGCTGGCAAACAAGGCAGCTCTTTAAATTGCGTCACCGCTGCCGATGTTTTATAGCCGCCCGGGCTTCAGCCGCGTGGTGCGAACGTACGATGCCTTCTCACGGAGAGCACAAGGACTTGTAAAACCTTCGCCCTCCTCCTCTGACAAGGTACCCTGGAGATTCAGAGGTGAGGCTATAATCAGCCAAAATTTTACATTTTATTCTTTACGCTAAGGAATTAGTCTCGTTTTTATGAAAATAAATATATGGTCTAGCTCTCCTAATAAGACTGTCTCCTCTGTGTTTAAGTAATAATCATTTATTGTTTAAATACAGTAGAGGCTGTAACAAAATGCTGTCAAGAGCCATCACACTCATTAACCTGCCAGCTAATTAGCCTCCTCCTGCCTGATTGCTGACAAGTTCTTCAATCTGAACCTATCGCTGTTGTGTCAGCGCTGAAGCACCAAGTGAAGTGGAGGAGGGCTCCATTAGATGTTTGCGAACAAAGTCTGTGCATTAAAGGTTTGTTTTCTGCACTCCAACAAATGTTACAGCATTAATATTCTCAGCTATAATTAAATTGGCAACTCTTAATTATGGTAATTAGCGCATTAACCATTTCTCTCCCAGCATCACTCCCAGGCGAGGCTGAGGAATTCAAGACGAAAGCCAAGGCGATGCCCATCGCGCCGTGGGGCTCGGAGCCTCCCCTTCCCGGGGCCCGCGGAGCAGAGCACGGGGAGAGGGGACGGAAGGGCCGGGGGGCGCTGGCACCGGGGACCCTGTGCTGAGTGTTGGGGAAGCGCCTACGGAAATAGAGGGAACGCAGACGTCCCCGCCTGTCGGCCAAGGTGTGAGCCAGTGCTTGGGCTGGCTGCCGCGGGGGCAGAGCAGGGCAGGGCAGAGCAGTTTGCCCTTTCTGCAGCCTCCCGGGCTCCGTAATTGGGCACCCACATTTTCTCTCTCAGAGAATTCAGGAAATGAGCTTTTCCGGTCTCAGCGGGTTGCCTTTGAACTGATGTTCACCTGACAGAACCAACCTGTGAATTGCCGTGATTTGCATTAGTGCCCCGGTATTTGGAGCGCCTCAGCAGCAGGTTGACAGCGGGGTGCTCATCCCGGTGGCATGGAGGGTCACCTGAAGGACCTGACGGATGGAGGCAGTGGTTCAGAAGACCTCCAGTCCGTCTCTGTCGCCTTGTGGCACTGTGTTCAGAGGGGAAACAGCTTGGGTTTGGTACAGTGGCTGCGGACTGGCCGCGACGGTGCCTTGGGGTTGATTGGAAATAGGTGCCAGTGCATCTTCCTAGGGTTTTTTAGCCAAAGACTGCCAAGGGCTTTGTAGAGTGAGTGACCTAAGTACCCCCAGCCTCACTCGCTGAGGTGTGGGGAGAAGAAGCGGTTTAGCTAAAACCACACGGCAGTTTTGGCATAGTGCTGGGGCAGAGACCTGGGTGCCTGGTCTCAGTGCGCAGCCCAGTTCACGGCCCCAGCTCCTGCTGTAACACTGCGCTCCTTTGCCTGGGATCCGGATACAGCTGGGATTTCACCCGGTGCGAGCCTGGTCAGGCCCTGTTCTGCTTACCCTGGCCGAGGCGGGAATGCTGTGGAAATCAAGGCAAGGTCAGTGCTAAACGCTAAACAGCCAGTGAGTAAAGGGCTGGTGCTCAGCTGAGCTTAACTGGAGGCATAAAGATCAAATAAACGTGAGACCAGCTCCCAGCACTGAAAGGGAATTATCCCAGCGAGGCCAGGCGGGAGGGTCTGAGGATCCTCAGTGCGCCTCCAAACCATGCGGCGCGATTCTCCGCGTGCAGACGCACCAGGCCAAAGCCAGCAGCTCTGCCCGAGTCATGCGGAGGAGAGAGCCTTTCCAGCCAGCCCTGAAACCTGGCTCCAAGTCTATCCCCTTATTTCAGGGAGAAGGGAAGTTCTGCCCTGACGTCTCTGGTGTAGACAGCAGCTTCTCAGGGCCAGCGATTCTTGCTGCTTTCAAAGGGGGAAAAAGTGTTACCTTGATATTAGCTTTTTTTTTTTTTCTGTAGCGCATAATAATTCTGTATGTATATAGTAAAAAGGGAGATAACCCAAGGCAAATTTAATTTCAGATTGGGTTTTTGCTTAATGTATTATTCATAGTATTATTTATATCATCACTTAGACATATCCCTGGCAATGAGCTGAAAACTTAACTTTAACAATAACGGTCACCTCTATTTTGGGGGCGATGGTGGGCTGGAAGCCTTTGGCTCCGCTCCATCCCACTGCAAGGGTTTTAATAAGGGATGGAGTGTGGGGGAGGGTATTTAATGAGGGGCTTGGAGGGGGGTTGTTTGGCAGCTTTTTTTTTTCCCCCCAACATTTTTGCTGCATGACCTGGTTTTGCATTTTTCTGCATCTCTGTTCATCTAATTAGGATGTTCTAAAAAGACCTGGACCACTTATTGTACAGAACTGTAGCCTGTGGGTATTTAATAAGGAGCTTTCAGTGGTGCATTTGCATCTTTTGCTTGGGGTCTGAATAGCGAATTACCTTAAAGATCATTAGAAGCGCTGCTGTATTGTTAAAATCAGGCCACGATATTCTAATGACAGTTTAAAACTTGAGGCATTCCCTACGACGCCGTTCACCCCAGCATAATTGTGCGTTGCACGGGTGACCCTGGTATAAACTGCAGATACCCCCAGCTTCCTCGCCGCGCGTTGCTGCGGGCAGGTAGGTTTCCACCCGGACCCCCAGCTACCCAAGGCGCGCGGCAGCGACAGCAGCGACAGCAGCGAGCCCTTCGCTTGTTGTGTGCGCTCGAGTGTGCGGCCGATACACGGCACCAAAGCCTTACGGGGAAGAGCGGTTTGGTGCCCAGGAGCCGGAGCCTGCTGGAGCATCCCTCGCCACCCGGCGCCGCTCCCAGGCCCGTCCCGGCTCGCTGCGGGGCTGGGAGGACTCGGTGGGACGGAACTAGGCACAGCGGTGGGGTGGGATGGAGCCAGGCACAGCGATGGGGATGGAGCCGGGCACAGGGATGGGGATGGAGCCGGGCACAGTGATGGGGTGGGATGGAGCCAGGCACAGCGATGGGGATGGAGCCGAGCACAGGGATGGGGATGGAGCCGGGCACAGGGATGGGGTGGGATGGAGCCAGGCACAGCGACGGGGTGGGATGGAGCCAGGCACAGCGATGGGGATGGAGCCAGGCACAGCGATGGGGATGGAGCCGGGCACAGTGATGGGGTGGGATGGAGCCAGGCACAGGGATGGGGATGGAGCCGGGCACAGGGATGGGGTGGGATGGAGCCAGGCCCAGCGATGGGGTGGGATGGAGCCAGGCACAGCGATGGGGATGGAGCCGAGC
>JADKXX010005278.1:10000-15210 GCA_017310255.1 Butorides virescens | reverse complement strand
AGCCAGGCACAGCAATGGGGTGGGATGGAGCCAGGCACAGCGATGGGACGGGATGGAGCCAGGCACAGCAATGGGGTGGGATGGAGCCAGGCACAGCGATGGGGTGGGATGGAGCCAGGCACAGCAATGGGGTGGGATGGAGCCAGGCACAGCAATGGGGTGGGATGGAGCCAGGCACAGCGATGGGGTGGGATGGAGCCAGGCACGGTGATGGGGTGGGATGGAGCCAGGCACAGTGATGGGGATGGAGCCAGGCACAGCGATGGGGCGGGATGGAGCCGGGCACAGCGACAGGGATGGAGCCGGGCACAGCAACGGGGTGGGATGGAGCTGGGCACAGCGACGGGGTGGGATGGAGCCGGGCACAGCAACGGGGTGGGATGGAGCCAGGCACAGCGACGGGCCCTGCCACCCTTGGGCGCTCGTTAGGTTTCCCCAGGATCTGCATTTCACTATGGCCATGGTGGGCTCCCAAAGCCGCTTCCGCTGAGGAGCCGTGAGGGTGCGAGAAGGAACAGGAGGAGCTGGGGCACAGGGACAGCCCGGGGGGGCTGGGGGCCGCGTGGCCAGCTGGGCTGAGGGGCTGAGCCCCTTGTGCACACTTGGTGCCCTGGCTCCCCCCCCCGCCGCAGCGCAGCCCCCCCTCCATCAGCTCCCCTGGTTGATGCTTCCCCGCTCCGCGGCGCGCCCCGGGGAGCTGGCAGGCTCTGTGCCCGCCCGGGTCCTACCCGTGACGGGGGGAGCCCTCGGGGGGAGCCTTCACATCACGCTTGCCAGCCCAGTGAAGATGCTGGCCGAGCGCCTCTCCCGCTGCCCCTTCCAACGCCGGTGACTGTCGGTACTGGTGTCCATCAGAGAAGCACGTTCAGCATTTCCCACCTCTCTGGTGATTGCTTCCTGGCCACAAAAGTGACCCCAAGCCCCGCGCCCAGGCTCGCTGTTCCGTGCAAACGAGAGAGCCCCGTGTTGTCCTTCCCCCAGCTGCCCTCTGTCCCCCGGGGGCTGCAGGAGCCCAAGCCCCCTGTCCCCCGGGGGCTGCGGGAGCCCAAGCCCTCTGTCCCCCGGGGGCTGTGGGAGCCCAAGCCCTCTGTCCCCCGGGGGCTGCGGTACCTGGGGCCGAGAGGGGCTGTGGAGCCCAGCCCGAGCGCTGCTTCTTGAATAAAGAAACACTGGTGGGGGACACCGGGCCTCGGTGAAGTCCCGTGCACGGAGAAATGAGGTGCCTTCAGGTGGAGCCGGTGCTCGGGCAGGGGAATGGGTTTAGGTGCTTTTTAAGGTTAAAACTGCCAGGAGTAATCTGGTGATGTGGCGGAGGAGCCGTTTGTGCAGGGAAGAATTTCTCTTTAAAAAATTCAGTGTAACCAGCATTATTTTTTTCCTCTGGGATCCCAGACAATGAATGCACAGGCCTGTTCATTAATATCAGTTGTCTTCTGCAGGGAGTATCCAGATTTGTCGTGCCAGGTTTTAAATTTTTAATGTATTACCAGTTCTTACGCGGAGCAGGCCTTTTCTTTGTTCTTTTTTATACTAATACTGTTTTGTATTCAGCCTTGCTCTCATCTGATACATCTCCTGGTATCCCTTATAAAAGCTCTCCCCTTATCAGCGCCTGTTAGGTTTGACAAAGTCTGTCTTTGTGAGTTTCTGCAAATGTACGCTTCCAATTTTCCCTTCAGGAGTGCTGGGTGGTGGTTCCTGCAGTAATTGCTGCGTGCAAATCCGCGGCTGGTTTGGCGATGCCGGTGCCGTGGTGCCGTGGCGTGGGACCCCGGGGCCAAGCTGGTGTCGTGGCTCCGTGGCGTGGGACCCCGGGGCCGAGGCATCGGTCGCCGCGCTCTGCGTGTGGGACAGGAGGGAGCCGCCACCCGCCCCGGGACCAGCAGCACCTCCGAGCCGGAGGGGGAGCAGGGCCCTCGCCTCCCCCACCCTGCCTTCGGTTTGCCGGCAAGGGGGTCGCGCCAGGAGTTTTCCCAGCTCTTGGGCCGATGAGAAACTTCTGTTTCAGCCTCTTCCCCCACTGAAAACGCTGCCGCTGTTTGCCGACGGCAGCGAAAGGCTGGCTGCGGAAGCGGAAGGGTGGAGGCGTCGGGCCGGGGCGGACCGGGGGTCTGCAGCCCCGTTAGCGGCGCGGTAATTGCTGCACGTGTGGTGAAGAGCCCTCGGGCACGTCCTGGGGTGCGACGCGTCGAGGCGGGCCAGGCCAAGCGATTTGCATGACAAACTGTAACTCTTAAAAATCAGGCTCGTAAATATAAATAATTAATCACATTATAGTTTTTATCATCCTTTTCCTTCCTAGCAGTATTAATAAGTAGCTCATCTTCCAGCAGCACCTGTTAAACCCAACGCTGTCAGTCTTTATTTTCCCCGGAGAGCTGGGGAGAAATTTGTTATGCAATAATTCCTCCGTTACTTTGCGATGTGACGCCGGTGTGTTTTCTATTGATCCGTGTGCGTACAACCCGCAAGATTTGTCTCCTTTATTTGCTCGCTTCGTGCACGCGCTGGCCAGCCCGGGCCGCCCCTGGAGGTGCCGTGCGCGCCCCTCTCGGTGCTGGCCGCGGGAACGGCCGCGCGGCGGGCGCCGGCACGGGGGCAGTCGTGGCATCGGGCTGCGGGCCTCCGCGGTGCCGGCTGCGCGCCCGCACCCTCGCCCGCCAGCACAGGAGGGGCCCCTCCGGCACGGGCAAAGCGCACCGACCCGCTGGAAAATTTGGCTCGTGCTGCAAGTTGCGATTTCCTGCATTTACGGAATAAATAAAAGAGCAGATGGAGGTGTTGCGCGGCACGTGTAGGGACAGGCCGTTCTCCAGCTCGTCACTGATCGTCGCCTGCGTTCGTGACACCGCCGGGTGGGGGGACCCTGGCTGAGCTGTGGCTGGAGCTGCCCCCATGCTGGGGGCTTGGGAGATGGGGAGAAGCCATGCGACAGCCCCCAGTGGCTCCTTCGGGGAAGAGCACCAGCGTTTTGAGAATAACCTTTATTTCTGCTGGATCTCCCTCTCGCAGCGGACGTGTGCTGATCGGTGCCTCCTCCCAGCGAGACCCATCCGGGGGCCGCCCAGCCGATGGGTGCCACCAGGACAAACCTCGCCCCGTCCCTCCTCGGCCCCTGCTGCAGCCTCTGCCGCCGGTGCCCGGGGCCCAGCCCCGTGGGCAGCCTCGCCCGTGCCCTCGAGAGCACGCGGGCTCTCCTTGCCTGGTGGCCCCGGCTGGCGGATAGGGGCCACGGTGCCGGCGGCTGCGTTGCACATCCCGCAGCGGCGCGGGGGGGTGAGGGGTTGGCAGCTCTGTGTTTCGGCAGCCCGTGCCGTGCATGGCTGCGGGGTCTGGGGCTGCTCCCCGGGGCTGTCCAGCACCAGTTCCAGTGCTGGGCTCCCCAGGAGAGGATGCTCCCGCACGCCGGCGCACGCGTCTCCCTCGCATCAGGACCGCAGCTCACGCTTGTCGCGCCCCTGCACGGCTCAGGGCCCGTTTGCCCTTCAGGGTCAGGTCTCTGCTCGGCCGGCTCGGGCTGGCCCCCCCCGTGTCACTACCCACACCTCTCCACCGCCGGTGCCCTGCTCCGTTCGGTGCCGGCGGTGCCCGTGGCGCGGGGAAGGTGCTGCGTGGGGCCACGGCTCTGGCTGTGCTGGCCGTCCCCCTCCTCTTCCTCAGTTTACAGCCCTGAAATTCCAATTTAATACTCATGCAAAGAGGGCTGCAATAAATCTTGTAGTCAGCATTAAATATTGTTTGTTTTAGCTGCCTTGCACTTCATGTTTCCCCTTTTAAGGCAGAGCCATTACGAAAGGTTAGATTCACAGTTAGTGGCGCTTTAGCTCTCCCTTTTGAATCAGTGAGGTTGCCGTTTTATTGCTCTCTGACTTGCACTTCAGTGATGAGAGTAAACTAGCATCAGATTAAAGGTCAGCAAATCCCATCAAAGAGAGGAATATTAGGGGCACAGATAGTTGGAGAGGCAGCACACCACTGGGTATTGACAGGGTGATTCCAGGGTATCACTCAGCAGAATTATAGCTGCCCAGAGAGTCAGTACTGCTTTAATGAGCCTGTGTGAAGAGGAAGAGGGTGGATTTATGTAGTTCCTCATAATTTTCTGTAGAGACTGTTATTGCAGACATTCTGTAGAGTGTTCTGGTCTTTCATTTAATTCAAAGGTCCTGGAGCTTTTCCATCCAAAGATTCCTTTCTGTTCGCTCAAATCAAAGCTGACATCTCTGCCTTGACCACCTGAAGCAGCCGCTCGGGGAAGGGCTTTTCCCTGGCGGGTCCGCAGCCCTCCGCGCCGGTAGCCCCAGCGGCGGGGCCCGTGCGGGGGCTCGCTGGCCCCGCGTTTCACCTCCGGACCGGCGGCTCAAACGATCGCTTCTGTTTCGTTCTGAAACGGGCGTTCGCAAAAGATGAGAATTTACAGTGTGTGTTCTGCTGTGATTCCCGGGCTGGGAATCCCGCGTAGTTTCTGTCCCTGTCAGGTAAGCATTACCGTTAGCGCACGGTTTGCATGAATATATATGTGCTTGCTTTGTTTTGTTGAAATGCAATTAAATGGAACACAGACAGCGCCGAGGAGAGATGCGCCTCGCACAGCCCCGTCAAACCACGGCGAGGAGCGGAATGGCGTGTGAACCTCTGCGAGGAGGGAGCACCACCAGAGACAACAAAGTCGGCGGCGTCGGTTCCCCCTCCTTCCTCTCCTTTGTTGCCAGTATATCAAGCAGGAGATCTGATGTTTATGCTGGGCGATAACAAAAGAGTTCCAAACGTTGTCCAAACCCCCTGCATTTTCCCTGAAAGCAGAGCAGCTGGAGCACGCCGCTGTGTACCTGCCTACGTTCTAAGGCTCACTTGGTATTTATACAGCTTTTGTTTACAGCTTGCTAAAAACAACAATTTATGAGCAACTTTACCGATCAGTTTAGAATCTGTTCAGTTTTATTACCCAGTGTAGATATCCATTTATGTGATTTATTGGTAGCAAATTCTACATGTATAAAACTTTGATCATATTTTTACATAAGTGTGCGATTTTGCAATGTCAAAGCGGAGACCTCGTTCGCCTGATTTACTGCCGGGGAGCGGGCCCTGCAGCCCGCGCCGTCCTGCTCACCGGGGACCCACCGCAGCCTCCCCGCTCCTGGGGACGCTGGGCACGTGGCACGGCCCCGGCCCCCCCCAACAGCGGCACCATTTTGGAGGTCTCGGAG